>JAUJYS010005174.1:0-11258 GCA_033995665.1 Melogona broelemanni
TTTTATTATTTTAAATCATTGTAGTGCCTAGTGCACTACAGGATTACTGCACCCTCGTGTCTCTATGGGGATATTTGATGGGCATGGAAGGGAAGAGAAGAAGGATGGCAGCTTGAATAGCCAGGCTGTAGGATCCACCCCTAAGCTCTGGACTCCTTAATGGAAGCTCAGGGGTGACGCCATTCTTCAATGAATATGGTTTTTACGAGGGTCGAATTTCTTTTGTATTTACTTCGGCCCAATTTTTTTTTGTTTAACGTGATATTTTAAATAGTAAGGCCACAGCGGATTGCACATTTTCATACAATGCGGCCCTGCTATTGCCAGGGTTGGAAAACCCCGGACGAGAGATGGCCTAGCCCCGCACGCGTGTTACGTAGTTATTAAGTCTGGGCAAATCCAACTAGCTGGCATCATTAGAAGCGAGGCATATTCTATGTAGATGCAGATGCAAGAGTAACAGGCATTAACCTCGATATAATAAAAATAAAATATGCGAGCATATCCACTGCACGTCGATATGTGCACTTGATACGCTTTACAAGTTGGCCACGTTGAATTATTAAAAAGGCTCAGTTGGCAAATGCGCGATGAAAAGATAATTTATTAAATAAATAATCTCCAAGAAGCGGATTATGGTCTGGAGTTATCCCTCATCATTTGTGACGAACAAGCAATTGCAAGTCAATTGAAAACCAAAGACTTTGATTATCAATTGACTTGCTACTTCCACCAATTCATATTGTATAAGCAAATTTTAATATTATTAGGTATTAAATACATGCTTGCGCATTGTAATTAAAACAATTTGCGTATGTAACCAATTGGTCTCAATGCTTTTTATCCACCAACATTTCTCCATTCTAATAATTTATTTGGTATTCATGAATCTCCCAATTTAATTGACGATGCGATTAATTTAAATATTAATTAGAATTTTTTAGAATGACTTCACCAATTAAATCTCCCGGTAATGAATACAAAGATGCACAGTTTAAACATGAAAATGCTTTTGCGATGTGTTAGTGGTTTTTCACTTGAAATGCCTGATCCTGGTACTAGGAGCAGGCTTATAAGCTGTTGTAGCATACAACAGCTCAAAATAATTATTCGAAATAATTATTCAGTTAATTTATGGTAAATGCAGACTCAGAGTGTGGAGTTTACGTTAATTGCGTGCTACGCATTTTCCACGCGAATTTCCGAATCTGGTTTTGTAATTTTTATATCGCTACGCTTTAGACAAAAATAACTTGTATAAAAGAATAGACTTTGTTAAAGAACAATCATACTCATGCTCATATTCATACTCTATCTGCATACGGTGCAGAATCATATTTCCCTCCAAGCCAACTATTATTTAGCAGAAAACCATTATATTACAAGTATATTAGAGTAATGTTTTGTTCATTCTCTTAAAAATAATCGCGCGAATCAAACACAGAAGCGTAAAAAAATTGCAAATCTTCAGTATATGATACACGTTAAACCTTTGCACTGTACATGCGCAGATCCTTAGAATATGGCAACGTACTCCGTATACACAAATACGTGCTCCTAGTTTTATGGTAAAACCCCTGTTTTTCATCGCTCGCTACTGTAGTGCTAAATATTTGTATGCAGTTGAAGTCGGAATGGCTTCGCGAGGCTTAGTCACTTTGGTGCAATATTTATGAAGCGAATTTCGCAAGTCAACACCTTTGTATTTTAACGCGGTCGTAGATCAGTGTCCCTCCCCCCCCCCCACCATACACAAATTTCTTTGGTGAAATCTCTCCGGCGGGCAAAAAAAAAATATAGCGTTCGCTTTCAAGAATCATATTTCAAAGTCAAAATCGGAATGTTTAACCCCTCACGCCTGTAAAGGGTGTATTTAGTTCAAGTCAAATATTTGCATATTGCATCCACAGATAATAGTTACCAAGAATGAAAGTTTAAAATAATCCTGAGGTGCACTAGGCGCTACGGTGATTTAAAAAAAAAGAAAATTAAATGCTGTTTGTGTTCAAGTTTTGAGATGTTGAAAATTAGTTCATTTTTTTTTTCATAACAAATTTCAAATTGTATAAAAGCAATTGCTAAATTGTGAAACTTTCATGATTTTTCAAGATTCTATGAGTATTTCAACAAAAAATATAAAAAAAATAAGAAAAAAATTCGTTCAACCTTCTTTGTTTCACAAACATGTATAGTCTACTTGCAAAAAGGTGAGACTGACCCGGTCCCTTTACCAATTGGGCACTCGTTTATTCGATCCCGGGGATGGGTTGCCGAGTGAAAATGCCTCATCACACATACATTTTTGTGTATTATATACACTGTGTGTTAGTAGGATTATATACACACGCGTTTATTCACTATAGTGATTGTAAATAAATATGTACACTGTACATATTACAAAAAAATAAATATTTTAAGTAGTATAGTTACATCGTTAACAATTTAGCTCTATATCGCTAAGAGCCCCTTCCGCTAACTTCAAAATCGACTAAGAACATAACGTACAATCCCAAATGCTTAATTAATCCACCAGCCAAGTACTTCATCCCAATAAATATTTACAAGCTCCCAGTTGAAAGTTATTTGCAATTCTAGATTGAAAACAATATCTTTCGTCAGAACCGTCGCAGAAACCATCGCTTCGATGCAGCGAACTCCTACCAGTTTCGGAATTCCCCAGGACGCCCTAAATCTTGTACCACCAACCAGACAGGGAGAATATAAACTCGATATTTTACGGCCGACCAAATACTTTCCGCAGCAGAGTCCATGTACATGTGTAGTGCTTGCGAAGCGCTCTGTTTATTGTCAAAATCTTTCAAGAGCGCCCTGCGCACTCGCCTTCCGCGGCCATTTTTAGGAATAATGGGATCATTAATTAGCGCGGTGAATACCTAAGTTGCCACTTTTCCCTCTTTTCAAAAGTCTTTTTATTTGTCAGCGGCCAATAGGCGTTGTCGTTCGGACGAAAGGCTATTGTTTTTATTTCTCATAATTTGCGGGCCCTTAATTACCGCTTCGTGTATACAGTTTGTTAGTCCGCTAGTATATTCTACAGTGTCTATGCGGTCCGACGCGCCAAAGTGGTCCGCTGGGGGGCGCCGCTATCGGAAATACGAGTTACACGTAATATGCCAGCGTGTACGTTGACATGTATAAGTTGGGAGTCACGTTTTGCGTGTAATTCCCATTTTTATTAACACTTTCACGACGGCCGACGAGACGGATATGAACATTTTAGGAATTACTGAAATGTAATCGTCGATTAGACTTGCTTGGCAACGTGCTTGGCACAAAGTTTCATTTTGTATCTTGCGAAATGCTACTGTTAAAGGTATAATGCACTGTAAGTAGCGATCAAATTTGACTAGTCTATGTTATCTGCTTTGGGCGAAGAGATGTTGAATGCACAGTCGTGCGCTCTATATGGACTTTATTCACGGTTTCTGCATCTAACACAGAATGCCAAGTAATATTTAACCAACAATGTTGCATACTGTATAACTGAGTTGTACTAACTTGGTATACGATGAGCATACGTGTACAAGCATGCGTGTTACATAAAGCGTAACAAACAAGATTGAATCTGAGCATTTAAAAAATAGTTTAGATTCTAAACTTTGGGAACGAACAAATTTGAAATCGAATAATTTATCTAATGGTACTAAATATAAAATTGTACGTCCTTATTATAGCCCATTAATGAACGACGTTGAATTTGCCATCCAGGCACACTCGTGCATTTATTCTCTTGTACATTCCAACTGAAACTATTTCTGGATTCATTTATTTTTCTTGACACGACACCTTTAGAGCTAATTTTTTTCTACTGTTTGTTAAAGAGGCCTACCAACGTATTCGTATAGATTCAAAGCTCCCCCAGAGGGCGAACTGGTAATTTGGCCTATCCTTGGATTCTGACCTAGGTAGGAAACTTTTAACGTGTACTGACAATTAACGTACCGTCACGGATCTCACGGCTTTACTTCCATTCTGACGGATGGTAATTTTTTTTTCCTCCCGAAAAATTCTGAGAGTCTCGGCTGGAAATTGAACCCGTGCTTACGTAAAGGAGTAATAGGCAAACACCATAACCACTAAGTCACCCGCACCTACTAGCTAAAATGTATTTGCCATGCCTCATATTTGCACTTTCATAAGAACTCACAACGCTTACTTAACTCACATAATATTACAAAACGATCATTGGTTTCATTTTGATACCATTGTTTGCTTCCTTGCAATGTTTGAAGTTGTATTGCCCCCGCTGTCTTGTATGCAATGTACGAGTACAGTAGTTTACATGAAGGAACTGCAATTGCCCCCGTAAGTAAGAGTGTTGCTGGTAAGTGACGCTCGCCAAGTTACTTTTTTTTCTCCCGGTTATGTCCATGTTTCATTTTTGCATGTACGCATCGCTATATTTAGCAAACCGCCATTAAGGTTTCAATTCAGTTGTCGGATTACACGAATTATAATGTGTCTTCTGCCGCCAACACCTCTCGCCCACTTCTGGATCCCGTTGTACTTTCCTGAGATCACCGGCAATTTGTCTGATGTATATTCCAGGAATAATGAAAAGATTTCTCATCTTTTTAGACGCAGTTTTTGGATGCGCAACATTTGGACGCAGTTTCATTTTAATAAATGGTTGCTCAAAAAATTTGTTTTGTAACGAATTTTGATACGTCAACAAATCATGAAAGATATAATCAGGACAGCGCTGTGTTAAAAACGAAATAAGCGAACTAAAATAAATATGATAAGAAAAAAAATAATACTTTATTTTCGTGACCATGAAAAAAAAGAACGTTGCGGTTCTCAAAAAACCGAAACAATAAGTTCAAAAATTTGAAAAGAAAAAATGTCTTACAATGTATTTAAAAATTAAGACAATCTCTTAAAGGCCATCATATTTTGTTTCAAAACTGTTAGAAACAAAAATTTAATCGCCTTTTTTGCGATTCTGAAAAACCACAAATTGTCTTACAATCAAACAATTTAAACAAGAACCAAATTAATTAAAAACCAATCGCAAATTTTCTCTACTTAGAGCATTTGATTTGTCCATATTTTAAATAATATTTTTTCAAATAAACACTAATTAAATATTTTCCTGTTGTGCTTTGCACCCAACGGAAGTTGCTATGTAATCTATTTAATTTTAAGTTCATTGATTACAGTTGCTGTTTAATTTAATTCATTTTAATTCCAAACAATGCAATTAACCTTTCATTTAATCCATTTAAATTTCCAGAATTTAATTCATTTAAATTGTAAGCATTCAATTTATTTTAATTTCAAGCATTTAATCCAGTTTAATTTCAATCATTGAACCTTTTAATTTAACCCACTTTAAATTCGATCATTAAAATAACCCTTTAATTTAATACATTTTAAGTTCATGCCTTGCAATTTCTGTTATTTGAGATATTAATGGTTGTGAAAAACTAAGAACACTTTTAATAAAAGCTCGCTTTCAAATTTGACATGGTGACGGTGAATTGCAACTGTTTGCCGTAAGAGGCGCTCAGTCATTCAATCCATTTATCATTCGCTGCTAAGAGCGTTGGAATTACGATTACAACGAACACAACTGATTATCCAATAGCACACCAGATTACCATTTGAAAAATTGAAACACGCGCCAGATCCCACGTGCACATATCCGAACGGAGGGCCTTCGGAACGTCTGACAGGCGCGCGTTAGGAAACCGGTGTTGTCATTCGAACTTCCTATTTGCATATCTGCTATACTTCCGGTTTCATTGTTCTTAATAATTGCGCGCGCACAATGGAACCGACGGCGGCGTCAGGCGTACATACACTGTGCATAATACAGAGTCGACCGTAAACGATACCGTCGTAATGACAGAGCTCGTGAGCCGCCCATGTATACGGGCCCGGGATCGTACATAGACATAAAGCATAAAGAACATTAAACGATACAATGGGATCCGACCATTATGCGCCATTTTTTTTTTTTTTTTTGCATATGCCTCTATATACACTGTGTATGTGTTTCGTTCTTTTTTTTTGTCTTCGGACCAAACCGCGCGAGACTTAATTGCTTCTGCCTTGTGGCTGCGTATGCTATTTTTCAAGACTCATTCTCTTGGCGATAAAAAAATATGATAAAATGATAGGCTTGCTTACTGAATAAACATTTTTATATGCGCGACCATGTTACGTTGTTGAACGTTTAATGAAGATACGAACGCGCAGTTGTGAACAACAAAATCGTTTTTCATTTGGAAAATTAATTACTCTGCAATAAAGACAATGCCCTCAGTAGGACTATGTTTGGGAGGAGAAAATCGCCTATTTTTCTCCGAACGCGATAGGAGATATTTGTTTGTAATGTAAACTGAATATGCCGCGAATTCGAAACAATCTGTATGTTTTTTTTTTAACTCGCGGCATAACGAGTTTCTATTCAGTTTGGACCACCACTTCAAGCCAAAGAGTTTGTGCGGTACTAACATTTTTGCGGTACTAGACATGCCAGTACAGTAGGACTGGGCCGATAAAAAATTAATGAAAATATTGTAAATACCATTGTTGCACCGTCGTTGTTGTTAAAATTTTTTACAAATTTTACAGTGTAAAATTAGTTTTAAATTTTTTAGTTGATTGATATTTATAACTTTTCAGCACTATTTCATCTGACTTTTCATATAGGAACATAACACATACAAAAAATCCACGTTTGTTTTAAGAATTTTGTATTTGCGTCTCTCAATTTAGTGATTCTAATTTGATTTTCATGGTTCAGCAAAATTGGATTCCCGGAACTATTTTTTTATGGGTAGGGAGGGGATCGCTACATAAAACCGTCGCGTTGGGTTGACAGTCAGTTGTACCCCCGGATTTGGCCTACAGACGACAGACCCATCGGAAGTAGTTTTCCGTTCTGGAGAGGACGTATAAATTCTCGTAAAACTGCATCGGCTCCACTTGACTTCTGTCAGCCGCTGCGATGGAGTTGGGGGACTCAGTTCTTCAGTTATGGAATCGCTTGGTTCGCGTATTGGTTTGGGCACCGAGCCAGCTAGACTACAGGCGAAGGCACGCTTATACAGTACACTGTATGCGAGCTCGCAAAATCACGCCTTACGATGCGATTTCACGTTCTTCCCTCTCCTCCTATCGTCCGCCCCCTTGCCTACCTTTCACACCAATTTGGTGACCCCTTCCTTGCCCCACGCAGACATGACCAAACACACAAAAACATGCACGTGACTTGCAGCCGACCAATAAGCTAATAGATTTACGCTTAAGCTAATGAAGTGCATCAATGGGAGCCAATGGACGGTTAGGATCGATACTGTAATCAATACGCGTGTGTCTGTCCACCAATCCATGACTTGAATTATGATGACATCGATAAGTACGTCATTAACAGCCAATTTTTTTTTTATTAGGATCACACTTTTGTTTTGATGGCAGTCAATCCTTTTTAATATTTCTTTGACCAATCCCTAATGCCTACCATCATTTTATAACGGATATCAACTGACTCCAATATTGCACTTTGCGAATAAACTTGTTGAATCTACAAATGCGGAAATTGCTGTAATCACAATGCTCGTATGCTACGTATTCCTTCCCTCCTCTTGCTGTCATCATATGAGATTCAAATTTCGTCTAAAACAAACAAAATTGAGGAGTAGTGCTGAAAGAGGCCACACTTCAAAGTACCTCACGAAAACATCAAGTTGTTTTCCTGTATTATTATCTACGTTGCAAGCAGAGGTCCGAAGTAATATAAAGCTGCCCTGAAGGGAACAATGTAAATTGTTACCCATTTGGTGTTTCCGAGATTAAAATCACATGTTTAATCGAATATCATCGCATCATAAATGATAAAAGTTTGCGAGAGTCTGGGATTACGTCAAGCCTAACTTCAACGAATTAAAAATAGCCGCTATTCAGCCATAAATACAATAAGTCGCCCCTGAGCTTGTCCAGAGGCATTCTAGAGCTTAGGGGTGAAGACAGCCTTGCTATACCAGCTGCTATTCCCCTTCCGTTCCCTGCTCCTCACATATATTGCCATAGAGACAAGAGGTGTATAAATTCTGCAGTGATTAGCACTAACAGTGATAAAAAATGTACCAATCTATAATTTGGAGTTTAGTTCATTTTATTTTATCCACTATTTTATTTGAGAACTATCGATGACATTTTTCTGCGGAACGTCACCAGAGGGCACCAATTGCAGCCTGGCGATGAAGCAAAAACTATATGTAACAATAAAATAAAAAAATTATTAGTTCCTTATATCTGTTGTGCCGATGAACACCTTCGTTAGGATTTCCTTGAGCCTCTGTCCCGGAAGTCGGCCATTTTGTTTTGCCGACTCGCGGCGCTCGCAAACCCTCCAACATATATGTATTTGTTTTCCTCCCGTTTACGGCAAATCGGCCCCGTCAAGCGGATAATATATAATTTCCTCGGAGATAATTATATGGTCGTTGGTATAACATCGGCTACGACTAGACATGATATAGTCGTTTGATTGATGCATTACATGGCACGTTTAATCCAAACAATCATTAATGTAACTATTATCGTAAACATGTAGTCGTGGGGTGGGGTGGGGGAGCCTGCGTAAGAGAAGCTGAGGGCGGTCCGGCTCTGAATATGGAGTCCAATAAAAAGACCGATCGAAGTTTTATTTACAATATCTTTGGTAAGCGGGGGGCGTTATAAAATGAACATTTCCAGCAACAATCCAGCAGCTTGATACTTCCAGCTGGAAATACTGATTTTACCACGCCACCCAATATCAAGGATCTTCGAAAAAATATAGGATCAAGCGGTAGTTCCCCCGCGATACATTTAGCTTTTTGTCGATGGATGCTGCGTTTAGCTATTAATTTAGTGGCATTTGACTTTCGGCTTCGAAGAGGTATTACGTGGTTCGTTTTTTTACAACTGTTTTTTTTTCGCGCATCATTGTAAAAACTTTTTTTTGTACGCTTAGCTCTAGCTTCTAGTTAAGAAACGAGTCTCAAGAAGAAAAAAAATGTAATAAGAGCAATTCGTCTTAAGATAAATATTAAAATCGCAATCTTCTTTCCATTTATAATTCAGCTCGAAACGGAGCTTGTGCTAATTGGATGCCGCAGAACACGTAAGAAACACAGAACGGAGAAAAAAAGATGAAAAACTTTGCGGAATTCTTGCTTTAGAAAAGTTTGCCAAAATGCACAGTAACCACGTTACATTAGTACAAAAATAATCAAGCTAAAAAGCAGCTATAATACAGAGAATATTGATGTTTCAATTGCCGGCAACAAAAAAACGTATTCGGAGTAGGATTGAGTAAATTTATTATAAATCGATTACATCTGGCCGAAATAAACACATACGAATTATCGATACTGTGATTTGAAATGATGGAAAGCGACTGGACGACCCGAACGTTACGCAAGTATTTATTTATATTTATTTATATTTTGGGTTGTGTGTTTTTTAAAAGAAATAGCGGAAATTTCGGAAATCATTAAAATACTTGTTTTAAAAAATCATAATTTGTATGATGATTCAGAGAATATAAAACAACCAGAATGGTGACACTTTCGCACGTGTTTAATAAAGCCGATGTCTTGGACTACTCGGGTGTCAAACATTCTTTTACATCTTACTCGACGCATGCAAAACAGACATTGCATCTTGGAGTACGGGTAAGAACAAGTTTTGACTCTTATTTAAAAAAAGGTGGGACGGCGTCCATAGAGCAGAGTGAAAACTCTTGAAACTGAGTACCATAGACAACTGCCTGCGCCATTTAAAATAGCGGGGAAAAATAACTTCGTCGACTAATAAAAGTAACTGTGCGACATAGACAGGTTGGTATGCGCTGTGTACAGGAGAAAATCCTTGGGCGAGCACGTAAAACGTTGTCGCGTTTGACACGTTTGGCTTATTGGATGCATATTTGTATCCTCCGGAGGTCCGACGCACGTACTCAGAAAGATCCTAAAACCATTCCGTACCATACCGTGGCGACAGTTAACCATGCTTCATAGGTCTGGTTTTTAGGCCATCCAGTATATTATACATAAACGCGTTTGTGACGTTTCAGGTCTTCGGAGGATGAGCGAAACATATTTTTACGTGAAACATTCTACGCGACTGATTTTTTTTTTCTTTCGAAAGGCGTCAAGTGTTGTTTTAAGAGTGACAGGCTAACACGAAACGTCTGGATGCTTGCAATTTCTTGCGCACCTTTAAAATAAGAAGAAGAAAAAGTGACAACGTGTCTGCGAAATTATAAGAGCGCGGTTTTCAGTGGTGGCGTTTTTACGGCGCGCTTGGCGCCGCCGTAAAAAGAGAAGTTACTGATATTTCCGCGTAAACAAAAATTGACAGGCGTCCTGAGCCGTCCGTCCTCCTCGCCTGTCCGTATAAATAGCGCCGTGGCGTATCTAGCGTCCTGTACACATACACGCCCACTCCCTTAACCCGTTTGGGAAACGTGTGTGTGATGGGGGCTGCGCATTGTCACTAGGTGGCGCACAGCTCGTCATTTGGTTGACGATAGCGAACTGCGATTATAACCGCGAGTGGCGCTTTATCCGTCTAACCACAATTCATCGCTTGGAGCGCTGATTTGGCAGCGTCATTTGGTGCTGCTGCGATGCGGAAATTTGTAATTTGTTATGCATTTGAAAAGGTTAAATTTATCCATCTTCTGTAATTCAACTATTTGTTCGGCTGTTGTTCAATTATCTTTGATTTAGCTGTTATTTTCTTGTACTGTTTTTGTGTTCTAATGTTTCTTCTGAAATTCAACTTGTTTGTAATTCATCAATTCAAATTATAATGTATGCATGTGGATTTCCAAATATGTTCTATGGATAATATCTGAGATGATCATTCTGTCATGCAGGATTTGGAATTTTCGTTGCAAATAATTTCAATTTTTTAATTTTTTTTAATTAAATTTTTTTTTTCTATTTTATTTTTTTTTCTATTTTATTTTTTTTTAATTTTCAAGTTAAAAATAATTTTATTATTTTTTAGCGGAATGGTTTAATTCCGGAAAGTGTCGATCAAAATTTGAACCCGCGTCAACTGGAAATTAGTTCATCTTTGTAAGCCACCGTACCAGCGTTCAATAAGTCACCGCGCAAGCCACTCTGCATTTTTTTTTTTTTTTTTTTTTTAAACCACCGTAGTGCCTAGTGCACTACATGATTACTGCACCCTCGTGTCTCTATGGAGATATGTGAGGGGAAGGAAAGGGG
>JAUJYS010005175.1:0-11257 GCA_033995665.1 Melogona broelemanni
CAAAATAAACAATAATTGCGGGCCGCCGCCGCGCTCACTCGAACATTACTCTTTCTCGTCGGTCTTCCTTGTTCCTTCCGTCTTAATACAGAGCTCGTCCTATCCCTCCCTATCCACGCCGGTCTCTTAATCACAACAAAAAAGGCAGCAGCAACTGGCCCGGGGTGTAGTGGGTGTCTCCATTGTGTGGGGAATGGTGGTGTCGCTTGTATGTTTACTCGAGCCGTCCGTCGTCTATCATAACAGATAATAAAGACGTTGAGCACGATGTGCTGCAACTTCGTTAACCGGAACTCCATAAAAGAGTAGAGACTTTGAGCTGGGCTACATTCATTATTTTTGTGGCTGGCGGTCTCTCTTCAGTTGGAAACATGAGACCCACTTTGATCTTTTTTGGTGGCTAGGTGAGAGCGAGACTGAAGCCATTTTCATTTCGTTTTTGTTCGTCACATTTGGACGATTGGGGTGGGTGGAAATGGGCACGGGAAAAAGGGCATCTTAGGCATAGAATCTGAGGGTACAGAATCTCCTGTATTGCTGATCACCATGTCGAATCCAAAAGTTAAAAAAATACAACGGAAACTGGATATATAAATCTTTTTTACAAGCGTATGTTAGGCGTTAATCCGGCAGTAGCTGGCAAAAAGCTCTCGCTGTGCTAATGTTATCTGGTGCTAGCTCGCGAGCAAGCTTCATCGCGTGTTAGCGATGAAGCTTGTCTTTATTTTTTTCCAAAAATTCCCTCCGCCAGATTTCGTCATTTCCGCTCAGATGGTGAGATCGTCACTTTTATTTTTGACTCTGAGGTGTTTTTCTAACCGTGAACTTGATGATGACGAAAGTAGATATTTTTGTGAAGCGGTGACGTCGCCAGTCTGCTTGCCTGACGCAGCTTAGTGACGGTGGCCGAGTTTGTTGCTCCACACTAACTTTTTATTTTTATTTTTTTCATCCCCAACCCCAAACCTAACCCTTTCGATGACGTTCCTCTCGTCTACGTCTGACGTAAGTGTTGGTTTCCCAGGAAAAGAAAAAATCCGCCCCCGTGGAATGAAAAAAACGGGGTGTGAAATTTTTTCATCCAACATTGTCTGCGCACCTTTCGGTACATTGTTGTCTCTCCTGTCTATGCGGGGTGGCATTTTTTTGTGTACGGTTCTTTTTTTTTTTTTTTTTCGTACGGTTGTTTTATTTTTTTTTTTTGTGTGCGGTTCTTTTTTTTTTTTTTTTTTTTCTGTTGCGAATTTGTTAAAGAAAGGCTGCGGAGCCAATATAAGTTCAACAAATATACATGCACATGTATACACTTTAATAGATTTGATCTAATATTTTTTGTTCTACATAAACGCTAATAAAATAACAATAATGAACCAGCATCAAATGCTGATCTTTCCACTGAGGCAGACTAAATTCATCGGCTTCATTCGGGACATAACAAATGTCTCGAGGGAAATTTAGCGCAATAATCAAACGTGACATTCGCTGCTTATCTTATGTTCATGTGCGTCTCGCCAGCGTCAGAAAATAGATGTGGGGCGCGTCGGTCTTGCTATTCGAATACAACAAAAATTGTTATTCGCCAAACGGTGACATTTTTGGCTACCCGAAGCTTGTGTGTATATAAGCAAGCAAGCAGGACTACAACCAGACACGCGCGGGTTGTCTAGCTTTATTTTCGGCGCATTCTCTCTTTTGCCGTCTGACGGTACGAGCGATCCAATTCCTATAGATGAGAGAGTTCCCGGATGCGACCGGTTCGAATAGTAGTTCTATTTGGCCCCAACACGAATTTGATCTAGCTAATGCTCAAGCAAGAAGCTAATTTTGCCTTCCCCCCTCTCTCCCCCTTTGGCCTTCCTCTCCCAGTCTGCATGCCACGCTTGCTCTCTTCTCAAGATAAAATTAGCTCATCCTTTTTCCCCACTCCAACTCAGTGGGTTAACGTGTTAACCAGCAAATGTACCTGTATTCAGATCTGTATATCAATAGTACAAGGTTCACCAAAAAATACTAGGCACACTTTTATAACAAAGTAGTCGTAGCCTAGTCTGTATTGTGACCGACTGCGGTGTAACGGTCCAGGGTTCGATTCCCGTTTATCCATTATCATCGGAATGAACTGGTGAAAATGTGGAGTACATTGTACTATGCTGGATGAATTGATTCGCTATTGTTTTTAAACCATCAACTAGTAATAGTTCACATCTGTAAACTAGTTTCGTACGGCTTACGATTGACTAGTAAATATAAAATTATTTTCTTATCTTGTTCCAACCATCGTGTGCCGTTTTTGTTCTTTTCCTGAAATGAAAAAATAATAAATTCAATTTTTATGAAAATAATGCAGCGGTAAATAAATATTTCAAGTTAGTCACAGTTTTCAAAAGGCATTTGTAAACGACTACTATAACCGAGCATGTCTCGTACGACCCGAATTTACGCCACTGTAAATGCTCCCCCTTTTTGTGCCATTGGCCAATTGTTACTAGCCCACCTCTTCACCCAACCCCAACCCCAGCCCAGCTTCGCAGCTAAAAGAGAAGATGGATGCTGGCAGACAACCAACTCTTTCGTTTGTGTGTGTGTATTTTTTTTTCTTTTTTCCTTGAGTAGAAATGACAGTTGCGTCTCGCTGACTTTCCAAGCTTCCCTTGTCATCTTCTAGACATCCAAATGCGCTTTCTTCTTCTTCTCCTTCCTTCACCCACCTCATTAGAATAAGAAAAATTCTAATTCTAGCCGGCGACAGACACACACAAGAACGTGTCGACGGGAAGGTGCCGAGAGTTCTCCTCCTTCCACCCTCGCGCCACCTCAACCTTTTTCACGTCTTTCTTTACGCCACTCGCGACCGTTTCTAGCTCAATACCGACTACTGTATTTCTTTTATCAGGCGCGATTGGGGGGCGCCCCTTCGTGGTCCAAAAATCATTCCATTTCAATATAAAAGTTCTCTTTGTTATTATTATTATCGCGAGTAATACGAAGCGTGTGGGAAATACCCGAAAAATACAATTGCATGTGGCAGAACAGTGACAGAAAATAGGAAATGGCATGAAAATGCAATTGCAATTGTGTTCCCGCCACTGCGTGTTGTTTTTAAATGGAAATTGACATATCCACTATTATTATTTTATTACATTTTACAGGTTGTGATGGGTTTAAAGAGGATTATTTATTTCGTTTTATTATAATAATGACTAGGTTCCGTTTTTGAACGAAATTGCAGGTTGAACCGCCAAGCGCAGCGATTAGTTGCATATTGTTTTTGTTTCATACGTAACCGCCCAATCGCTACAGTTATAATCAATGAAAATAAAAATAGTAAAGTACAGTTATAATCGATTTTGTCTTTGACAGTTCCAATTTCGCGTTTTGCAAGCGATTTCTTGCCACTCTGATTTTGTAATTATACCATTTCTAGGAGGAATTACTTGCTGGAGTGGTATCTTGAAACATTACTTTCCGAATGACCCTTGCCATGAGTGGTTCTAGTCCTAGCCCAGTTAGCGGAGGGGAGGGAAAGGATCGCCCAGTTGGCTGACGGACAGAAGTGTCCGGTAGAAGCGTGAGCGCCAAGTGTCGCCTTAGGAGACGCCGAGCGGTAGCGTGGGTTGCCATGACGACGCGCGCTATCCTCTCGCCAAGATCAGTCATTTGGCGCGCGCTGTCTCGCGGCGCTTGCGGGACGATGCACTCTCCCTCTCGCGTGTATCACGGGGCAGCGATGGTTCTCGCAGCGCCTCTGGCGGCCGACAGTGCTGCTTATCTTATCTGCTAGAACCGACGACTCTCCTTTGTACCTCGGTTCTTCTCTGCGCGGTTCGCAAATCAATGTGGTGGATGGATGGTTGGGAGAGCGGGGGTGGGTGGGAGGAAGGAAATGGGACAGGCGTCATTGATGCTGCTGTGATCGGATGAGTTCGAAAGGAAGAGTGGGAAGGGGAAGGGGTGAGCAAAGATAAGGACAGATGCTAAGCGCGCCACCACTTATAACGGAATTGGGGAAGCGATTGAGAAATATGGAATTTTGGCACAAATATTTTCGCAGTCGAGCGATTGACGTCTGCATTTATAATTGTCGTGATAAGGCATCGCTGAGTACGAGTCTGTCTCTGCTTTGTCAGAATACAGGTCTTTCATTTTTAGTATTACATGTTTTACTTGTGTTGGACAGTAAAGGGGATCTACCTACTGTTTTCGTGTCAAAGGGCTCCTCCGAATTAACTTGACAATTTTGCACAATCGATGCTTATGGTGGATAGGGATCTTTAACGTATATCTGACACAGTACATACAAGGCTATTTCTACTTTTATTCTTGACTTGAAATTATCCTGTGTAATTAAGAGCTAACCAGCACGTGTGTATCATACACAATTTTGGAGGAAAATAAAGATGCTGATCTATTCTGCTCTAGTTACTACTAGCACTCCTCCCCTACCCCTCCTCGAGTTTCACGCCCACCTTGGCGTCTCACAAATTGCTATCCGATCGTTTGTTTACAGGACGCCGGAATGTTTGGCACCGCACCGCCATCCGTTCCCTACAGTCAGCCTCTCTCTTCCGACCCCACACCAGCCCTCACGACCTCACCCCCCAGCAGCAACAAAAAACAGCACAGAGATCTTCATTTTACGAGTCTCTGCTTTCTCCAAGAGAGAGAGAGAGTGAAAAAAATGTAATATTTTTTGTGTGCCGCGTCTTTGGTGTTGCCCTCATTTTTCTGCATTAATTCTTATGTACCGTGGCTCGCTACGCTTACCCTCCATGTTGCGGCTTTCGCTTTTGCATTATTGCTTGAAATAGCGAAATGTTTGCGAGCTTGTAATTTGATTTTCTCGAGCACTACTTGTATATGGGCCGTGTCTTGCCTCGCGCTCCAGTTCCCTGTTTTTCGCTCGAATGTGCGTTGAACCTGCCTCTGCCAATTATTTGGTGCGGGCTTGTTTTTTTTGTTCGAATAGTCTTAAGTAGTCGGTTGCTATTCTAGCTCGTACAAAAGATATCTGGAGATAATCGTCGTCGCGGTTTTTTAAATAAAATAAAAATTCGATTCGTCAGCTGAGTTGGCACCAACAACCAACAACCTGGCAACTTGCCAAATACGCCTTTTTATTTATAGAAAAAAAAATCGTATCTGTCCATTTTTATTTTTCTCACTAGGCTCGGTTTATTTTAATATTTTTTTGTTTTCTTCTTCCATTTTCATTCCAAGCGCAATCTGACTGGGGGTGGGAGAGGACAGACTTCGCGCTCTAAATTGTTCCGAGCACCAACGTTCCCTTTCTCGACGTTTTGGTCGATTGTTGTTGCCAAGCTCCACGTTCCTACGATAAATCTTGGCTCACACGTTTTTTACAATCATTTATCATTTAACTTTTTTCTCACTCGAGATCGGATAGCAGCACCCTCATTCCAAGCATTCGAGGAGAACATTTTCTGTTTCGTATATAGCGAGTCGCATGAACAGATAAGAAAATCCTGCCCTTACATGCACGCCCATGTTCGCAATTCCCATCCGTATAAAACCAGGAGCTCGTACATCCATTTACTCGACATCGCGTTTAATATTCCATTAGACAATTTCTTAGAATTTCTAACGGCAGTAACCCCACCACCAGTGAAGTTGCCCCCCCTCCCCCAGCCTATATGACGCAGCCCTACTGCGTCACTGGATACGAGTTTTCGCTGCACCGGGGACAAGTCAGGCCTAAGGCTTCCTCGTGGCTGTACCTCTTTCGAAACGGCCAAACATACTCTGCCGAAGCGTGCTTGAGTGTGCCGCGTTTTGACATTGACCGTATACATGACTTGCCATAGCGTTTCCAAACGCCTGCGTTCTCTAATGGAAATTCGACCATTACATCTCAAGTTGGAAGAGGGTTCATAACAGCGCCTTCGATCTCGAGGCTACAATGTGGCGCCAATCTCAAAGCACAATTCAAATTTCTTGAACACATAAACTTCTGAAATAATATTGCGAAGTGTATAAGATAACGACACTTCTTCTCCACCATTACCCATGAAAATTGGAAATACCAAAACGAATAATGATGGAGGGTTAGTGTCATTATGTCGTACAGTTTGAAAAGTTTATTTAACCATGTATCTGACTTCGCCGTACTCCTGCACTCATTGCTATCTAGCCGATCTTGAGCACGCTCAAGCAAAATAAATAAATAACACTTCGACAAGGGTGTTGTTTGTGAAGTGACGAGAAATGCGATCTATTTGGGGGGCGCCGTCGTCGCCTATTTTTTGTACCCGCATTCTTTATTGTTCCTCGAGGAATGAAGCGTCACACGACATGAGCGTGTGCCTGGAGGAGCGAATGGAACCGGTGGAACAAGCCACATTGGATATGGAATCCCTGGAGCCAGTCATGTGGGGCACACACACACAAAGCAGCCACTTTCGACTTCACCGTCAACGACGCGCAACTGTTTCGCATTTATGGCTTCTCTAGGCTTGAGGAAGGCTTTGGGGGGGATGGTTGGAAATAATTCCCGGTGGGCTCGAATCCCTTCCTCCTCCTACCCCCCTGATCCACCCAGGCCAAGAAAATCGGATTAGGTCGTGGTGATGTTGCCACGAGAAGCCCGTCGACAGCTTCCACTCTCCACTTCCGCTTCTTCATTCTGCTCTTCAAAATTGTTGTCATTCGACAGGCGGGATTTCGAATTTGGGGAGCGTCATTAAAGTGAGATGGGGAAGGTGTCACCACTACACGACAGTACCAACGCCACATTGCGCCTTGTCTGGCGTTTGTTGTCTCGCATCCTCTACTTAGCATGTCGGACTTCATTTCGCCTGTCACCACCACCAACCGCATCCGTCGAGGTAGAGGAAGGGGTGTGTGTTGGGGTGGTCCTGGGTGCAAGGTGGTGGTGGCCAACAAAGTTGTTGGTCGGCCACACTGTGAAAATTCGTTGTAGCGAGCTTGTGATTGAGCAAGCGAGATCGGGTGGCCCTGTCTTGTGTTGGTGGGCGCCGCCGCCACCGCTCACTTATTTTCCACGTCTTATTCTTTACGGTGGCGGCGGCGGCGCGTTCATCAATAATTCGCAGGCGGCGCACTCTTTTATTGATGCCGCCCGCGCTCGGTACAGTGAGTGAGAGAAAGAGGGGGTGGGTAGGGTGGTGGTGGTAGTACTGGTGCAGCTCAGGCAATTGTGTTTTGAACGGGGAAGGGCGACGCGGTGGGCTCGAGTGAGAGCTGCCTGCCAGGTTTTCGTTCTTTTTATTATTTAGCAGCTTCCATTCAGAGGGTTGGTGTGCCCTAGTGGTGGTGGCGTCCGCTTGGTAAGATGCAGATTTTGTGACATGTTCGTTCGGTCCTCGCCTCGTCAGACCCTGCTCTCTTTCGTTGTGACAGTTCCCGAATTATTTTCACCTCCATTCGTACATACTCTTACCACACACCTGCGCTTAAAATTTTAATTAAAAAAAATCTAAATTTATGGAAAATAAAAAGCTACAGGCGTTGACATGCCTGAAAAAGTAACAAAGATTTACAATTTACAATTTTGAACCCGCAAGCAGCCCCCCAAGATGATAACCATCAATATTTATTTTTAAAAATCGTCAAAGATGGAAAGATGCAAGCATATTATTGGCTGGGAAAGGGAGCATTGCTTGCGTTATATCTTTTAACGTTTTTAATCTGACGCTTTTCATGGTTCATGACTATAACCTTTCTCTGACCCTATGCGCTGGGATCTTGAGCAGTTGCCACTACTCCGACATGCTTACTGGCTTAAGGCTAGCTAAGTAAGGAGAGTAAGGTTGCGGAGAAAAAAAATCCTTATTTCGGTCAAACAACACTGCGGCAATCATCGGTATAGGCTTTCGATTTCGCGGCTATTTGAGTTTACAACTTTTTGAGCCGATTCTTCGTTTCGTGCATCAAGCAATGATGCGCATGCTTGCCGCGACAGACTGGAGAAGAGAGAGAGGATTACGAGAGAGCAAAATAATGTTGGTGAGACGGGGAGACTGGCTCGCTCCTGACAGATCGAAACCGGAAGCTGGATGAGTGGCGGCGGCTGGAGCGCCAGGCCTGAGCCGGAGCCGCAGGACGCCACCGCCATCGTCGTCTCCAAGTCTGCTGTTACTGGCAATCTCTGCTCTCCCGACTGGATATGCTATTTTCGGATTCGACTTCTCGCGTGACTACATTTTTCTTCGGCATATCTCTCTCTCTCGCCAGGGAAATTGTGCTGGGGGAAGACTGGTGGCGTGCCAAACCAGATGTTGCATCCGTGTCATTTGTCTTTGGAAATTTCCAATTGCCAACCAACTGATTGGAGAGAGAAGTGCACTCGGACTCAGAGTTTCCCGGGCTCAAAACTTGGCTTCCCTTTCGGCATGTGTAGTTGGCGCCAACGTCAGCCCACCTTAACTTCTTTCTCGCATCATCCTGCTCGCAATGCGGCGGCGGCGGCGACGACACAAAGCGGCATTGTGTGTCCTCCCAGTCGTCTTGTGCTCGTCTGTCACACCCGTCAGCCATTTTTAGCTCACGTTGGCTTCAACCTCTCTCTGACATACTCCCTGCGTTATGCATATTTTAATCACTGTTTCGCTTGATGACTGATGCATTCGCTCGTGTCTAGAGGGGGTTTGTGTCAGGTGGAAGCGCTCTTGCGTCATACTCCAGCAATGCCATGCTGCAGCTTACCTCGACTCCTTACTTATGCCTCGTTGGCCGCGTGTTGTGTCTGGGGCCACAATGAGCATCTGTATCTCGTTGCTCAACAGAACTGATAGAGGCCGCGGGCTTTCTAATGTCGTCGAACTCTTTGCGCTGTCTTGTTAGGATGTGATGGGGTGAGGGTATATAAAGCGGTGTCTCGACTAGATCAAACAGAATCAAATGAATGGTCTTATTGAGTGCATCTGGTTCTGACGTTTTGTTTTCTTTTCTGTGACGAGAATGTTTGGTTTCCTTTTCCGTTGGTTTCCGAGAAATTATTTCAGAACGACATGAGGTAATACTGTTTCAATTGTGGCATTTTAAAACAGAAAGAATTACGTAAAGACAAACGATTGCTGGCATTTCCCTCAACAATCCAAAAATATCAAGATACATTTGTCCAATTATAGAAATGCACAACGACAGCAAGCATGGGCATTAACATTGATTGTGAAAAAGTAAAATTGCTAAATCGTCATGGTTGTGGTATTTTTTTTTTTTTTTTTTTTTAATTACGTCGAAATCACAATTTGCAGCTTGGTCGCTTGTATCAACCAGGCGCGAATAAAATAAAAAAATAAAAAATTTCATACACTCTTCCCCCATACCCTCTGAACGCATGTTACGCGCCAGTCTTTCTCACTGATATTCTCTGGTGTTGTTCGTGGCCATGATGGTGTGAAACAGGTGACTCGTGTCTGGGTTCGTGCCAGCAGCCAAATAGATAGACACGTCGGGCGTCCTCCACTGGGTGAGCGGGAGGGGATAGAGCTACACCAGTTTCGACCTTGGTTTTTTGTGGTTCTTACGCGGAAATTCGGAACCCATTTCCAGACTAAACACATGGTTTTTTTTACTTAGCCCGTTTTTAGTTGGCGCCCTGACCTTACATCTGACATGAGATGTGTTATTTATTGTAAGCGACACTTGGAAAGCGCGACACATTCTTTCAAGATTTGACTAAATTTGTTTGTTCGAATTCAAAAAAATCTTTCGTTAAATTAAAGTTTTTGATTTCTGCGAAATCCATGTTTTTTTCCTAGCGCGTTGGCTGTTCTTTGATAGCACATGAAGTCAGTATGCTGCTGCAAATTGAAGGCCATCGACCAGTTTGTAAGGAAAAAAAAGAAGTGCTATTTAATCTTTGCCAACACATTCCTCAGCACCCACGGCATATCTACGCGACAATATGCGGCGGAAAATTGAAGGCAAGACGCGACAATTTTCCGCAGTATATTGTCGCGTATATGTGCCGTGGGGGGGGAGGGCGCCTGAGGCATAAATGTGCTTCGCCCCTGCCCAGAACGGACGCGGGACAGTTTTCTTCCGCACGCTGTTCCGCAATGCATGGCGATCACAATAGGTAAAGGAATGTGCCATAAGTTAGTCACTGGATAGGACACGGTCATCCCTTGGGATGGCCCATGTCGTGGTGCAAACAACACATGTCGTTTTTAGAGATCACATAGGGTTCCAGGTTTGAGTCCTGGGCCCGTTTTGACGCCATAGCGTCGCCCGATTTTTATGATGTAGTTTTTATTCGAATTGTGTACGTTCAGGGCTCCACCCCGCTTTTTTGTATATTTTTTGAGACATGTTTAATGCACATAGGTGGGGGTCAAATCAAAGGATTAGCTTATTAAGGATTAGGGTCAAATCAAAGGAACGCTAGATGACAGAAAAGCATCTAGCGTTTCTGGTAACGGCCACCAGAGGCGCCTCAGTAGAAGGGTCCATGATGGTCCCTTTTTAATCTTCCAATGATAGGACATCCCCATAGGTGGTCGTTTTCTCTCCACTAATCAGAGAGGACGACCACCAAAATTCACTATAAAAGCAGCAGCACTCTCCAAGCAAAAGTGATCTTACTTAGAAGCTGTACACAGTCGATCACCTCAAATGTACAGAAACCTGGAACGCTGAGAGGAATTAAAATAAATCTGAGATTGGGAAGTAAGGAGGAAGAAATTAAATTAAGGATTGTAACTGGAGTGTGGTACAGTAAAGTCAATTAATATTTGAGTTCAGCAAACCTAAAGCTGGGTCAGGGTCTTTACGAAGATCCGATCGTGGCTAGTTTGTGGGACGGGATATTGGTGCCCGGGCGTCCTATCTCGGGTCACAGCCCTCCTCTGAGTGAATTCCTGTGGAGTATTAAGAAGAGTGCTGCTGCTGTTACCGTGAGTTGTCCAGACCCCTAACCCTAAACTTCGAATTAACCTAAGCTAAAAGGCTTAACCTTGATTAGCCAAGCGAGTTAGCTTATGCCTTTGTCAGTTTCTGATAGCAAACTGACTGGTGGAGCCTCCTATTGTAATTTATAATTTATTGATTGTATTTGCGCGATTCGATTTCTGATTCATTATTTTCATCATTTACGTAATACGATAAGAAGATTTATTGTAAGATTGTCCAGTTGTCCAGAGCTTAGGGGTGGATCATGCAGTCTGGCTATTCCAGCTGCCTCCCTCTTCCCTTCCCTCCCCTGCCCCTCACATATCTCCATAGAGACACGAGGGTGCAGTATTCCTGTAGTGCACTAGGCGCTACGGTGAATTTA
>JAUJYS010005176.1:0-11257 GCA_033995665.1 Melogona broelemanni
GTATTCTGCCTAGTAAAACACAGGTGTCGGGGGATCGAGGGTCGGGTTCTAGAGACGTCACGCTGCTGTTTAAACCAGTCCCTGGACTGATTAACCAGCCAACCAACCAAACCCTTGGCCAAACCAACCAAAAACTTTTCAGACGGAAAAAAAAATTGGTCACTGCTGATATCGACTGCAATTAAAAATAGCAATCATTTTGTTAATAAAAGTTAAGGAACGACAGAATAACTATTCACCTTGCCCTAAATACTTTTACAACTGCGGATTCTTACTTTCAAGCTTGACTGACCGCACAATAAAAATGGCACATTTTATTCGGGTTTTTTGTGTGTGTGTGTGTGGTATTCAGTGATTTCACGTTTTTCTTGAAAATTTTTGAAAAAAAAGAGGAAAATTCTCAACGCGCCCATAACTCACACGACAATAACGTTAGTCACTGTCAAGACGTCAGCCAGGTGAGTGACGTGATTGTGTGACGTCATCGTTCGTTGGACAATAGAGCGTTCGTCACATATCCGCTGAGGTTTTTTTTTAACCTTTTGCTAATTTCCAAGAGCATTGACTTTTTCTTTAACACATTGCAATGAATGCCCATTACAAAATAATGTTCTTCATTATGACTAAACAAATTGGCATTTCGATAACCTATTTCGTAAAATGGGTCAATCGATCAAAACTAGAATTTATGATGTGCGTACGTAACTAGTAGCTCGGTAAATTTGTCATTAAATAGTTTTTTTTCAACATGTTATTGTAATATTGTCTAAATATTCGAAACAAATATTCGAATTCAAGTGAATAGAAATATTTTCGCTCACCCTGTATAGCTATTTTTATTCGAAACTTCAGTATGTGATTCGAGAGGCACATTTTTACCAATATTAAATTAATGAGTTCCCTTGTTGGGAATCGAACCTTGGACACCGTCGAGCCACAAGGGATTTTCACAACGGATCTTCTCAACCAAAGATCTTTCTAAAAAATAGATTATGTACCCGTATGTGAAACTAGTGAAAGAAACAAAAAATTATCAATATGAGTAAATATTGAACTATTTCCTGAACCCTATTTTCATCTAAAAACACACACCAATATTAAATTTGCTCCGCGAATTTTTCGGCAATACCTAACGGGGACCATCAATTTGTACATAACAACCCAATGTACAAAAGAATCACATAAATGAAGAAGCCGGTACATTCGCACTTCAACGACATGTAAAGGTAGAGTTCCGGATACCAACGATATTTCCCTGGCTGCCAACCCGAACGGTAAAAGAAAAGTTATTTTCAGTTATGGAGGAACTGTACCTGGAATGGGTTCCTATTTAAAAATAACGAAACCAGCACTGGCAAACTTCGAGACGGAAACCCCTTGGAAAGCACAACTGTAGTGGAGAGCGTTCCCGCCTACTATATCCATGATAGCGAGTTCGATTCCCGGCCGATACTTCCCGAATTTTTCAGGCAAGAAAATAATTCGTATCTTCCTTCGGAATGGAACTAAAGCCGTGAGATCCTGCCTGTACGTTGTCAGGTACACGCAGTGTTGGGCAGGAAGGGAACGGAAAATATTGGTTCCCAGGAATTGGTACTTAATTGAGATACTTAGGAACGCCAAGGTTCTTTTTATTTCTGTAGGGACTGGGACGGAAACTGATTCCTTTTTCCATAGGAGTAACAGGCTCCAGCATGTTCCTTATCAAAAGGAACAAACCTAACACTGGGTACACGTCACATACCCCTACCTGGCTCAGAAGCCTAGACTAGACCAAATTCTGAATTACTAGGTCGCCCACAGAGGGGATGGTAAGCATCCTTAACAAACACTACTAAAAAATACTTCTTAATCCCACATACCACACACATTGTCATAATGCCTCGCCGCGGCAATTACCTCATCTAAATCTAAATCAAAATAAACAGTTCCGAAAAATACACCCGAAAACACAAAGAGGCAGTCCGGCACTCTACCCTCGCAATCTCCACGACACACACAATCCCCACCAGCAAAAGACCGAACCACGAACAACACACATTGTTACTCATCACCGTGACGTCACCAACCGCGCACCCATGGCGGGCACCCAGACCACGTGACGATCGGCACCCAGCCAATCGCGCGAGACGACGCGCGGACGAACCGTGGCGCCCCCGAACGTGTAGAACGGACACCATCATCCACCGTAGCATGAAGAGAAAACTGACCGTCCCCAAGACTTGCGAGGAAAAAAAATCGGCCACGAAAATCTGACGGGGTTGGGAAAAGAAAGAAGCGACCATCGCACATTTCTTCCCCAAAAATCGCGCAGCGGAGATTGCACTACCGTCGCACCGTCCACTCACTCCCCACGGAAAAGTAATCGCGACTATCCCGTTAAAAACTTTTAAACGCTCGGCGAGGAAATACGAATTTTTCTCTCGAACCAGAGTGCACCAAAACCAGAGAGATCATCACAAATAGGTAGTGAAATTGTACCTTTTCAAGAACAATCAATTTCCAGTGACCGTCTCGCGATTTTTACGACAATGGGACCTACGTCGTTAGTATCGTTGATCGCCGCTTGGACACCATAAACCTTTTTTCTTGTGTGCGGGACACTGGTCAGTGAGAAGGCCATCAACACCACCCCCTTAGAAATCATCGCCTACTTTTGATTATCCCCTGGAGGATCGGATATATACCTTTTTGTTTCGGTGTTTTAGTAGAAAGAAATAAGTGAGTTTAGGGGTTGTTTTTTTTTCCCCCGCGAGTGATAAAAACGCTTTTTTGTGTCTGCCCTTTTAAATTGGGGGGGAAAAAAAACTGCTCCCGAAAGATCTTCGTGAAAGTGCCGCGGATTTTCGTTCGGAGAAAAAAAAATAGTTATCTCACCCTCAACGGGACATTCCGAAGACAGGATTTCATCGATTTGATCGATCAAAAAGCTAATTTGGATTTTCTTAATTTCAAAAAAAATATATATATATACATATTGCGAGAAACCTTGGTGGAATTCAAATCGCGTTCTCAGACAATTTCGCCGAAAAATACTTTTTGTTTCGAAAGAGTTAGTTTGCTTCTACAAACCAACCTAAACAAAAACTGCTACAATTTTGTTTCTTCTAAACAAGAGTCTGGTCAATTAAAAAATAATTAAATATTACCGGTATTTAATTAATTATTTTAAATAGTCCAATAGACATCGCATCGGGAATAGAACCAACAATTTTGACAGCAGTGTGATTCGAAAAAGTGCGCCGTAAAACTCGCGCTTTCAATTTTAGGGCAGCTGATAGATAGCACCACGAAAAAAAAAAAAAAACCAGATACCAGAAAATTCGGTCTATCTAAAAATAAATATATACATCTAGGTTGCGGATCGTTGGCTCCAATATCGAAACCATATCACAACCACCTGTGTGAGCAACTGTAGCCGCCACTCGCGCATTCGAAATTCGCGTTTTCTGACCCGTGCACACAACGCGACTTCTGTTATTCCACCAGGTAACATCAAAACCGAATCTGCCGGAACAAAAATAAACATGGAAACCGTTTTAGCCGTTGCCGGATTACGTCGGATCGAATCCGGACGCAGTCCAGCTGCCGGATGCGGCGTCGTCCGCCACTGTCCGGCATTCCGGTGACGGACCGCGTATCACTATCCGTAACCGTATCCGCGTAACATCGGATTCCGTTAACCAACGTCAAGCCCCGGAATTTGCAAAAAAAAATCCAGACAAGGAATTATTATACATCCAAGTTCAATTATTATTACCCAGTGAATAAAATAAATTGACGGGTGATTAACCTCCATCATCATCCCCCAAAGTGAACCCTAAAGTGAACCATACCCCAGTGAGTGACCACTAAGTGACCACAACATCGCTCCGCAATCTACGAGAAACCGAAATGACCTCTCGGAAACACGGATTACAACAATAATCGAGCGACCCTCATCACCCGACAAAGTGACCATCCCCCCACCCTACCGCACAAAATCCAACGCAACAAAGTGACCATCCCCCTACCCCACAATCGCAGCAAATGTTTCCTCTAGCTCCGCAACCGTGAGGCCAGGCTAAAACCTGCCCACCCTACCGCCTCCGGCACCCTCACCCGGCACCCACCCGACACTGCACCGGACATGCCGTCCACCACCACCCACCCCCACCACCAGCGCCGGCTGGCCCTGCAGACCCTCCTGCTCCTATTCCTGCTGCTGGGCGACCTGCTGGATCCGTGCTGCGGCTGCGGCCCCGGGCGGGGCGGCGGACGGCGCCGGAAACCGCGCAAGTTGACCCCGCTGGTGTTCAAACAGCACGTGCCGAACGTGTCGGAGAACACGTTGGGGGCCAGCGGCCTGACGGAGGGGCGCGTGACCCGCGATGACCCCCGGTTCAAGGAATTAGTGCCCAATTACAATTCGGATATCGTGTTTAAGGACGAGGAGGGCACGGGGGCCGATCGACTCATGACGCAGGTAAGGGCATCCTAATGAAAAGGGCGGGTGGGAGATCGACTTATACCTGTTGGAGACCTTTGCCGGTTTACCCCGAGTTGGGGCACTGTTAGGTTTCTGTTCCTTTGTTTTTACTTAGATTGTTTGGCGGGGGAACGAAGCAGTGAATTATTATACAACGAATTGTTCATAAAAATAATAAACTAATTATTAAAAACTAGTCGAATTGAGTGTGATAGTGAACTCTTTCTATTCATCAGGTACAGGAGATTTTTTTTATTATTCATCAGGTATAGAGGATTTTTTTTCAACTGTTTATATTTGAAAAATTAGGAGTTGTTAATACAGATGTATTCTTTTCTACGAATGTTCATCTTTGGTAAAATCGAAATACATGAGCACAAAAATACAAACACGTACACTATGCGCATTATTTGGGCTTAGTGATTTAAATTTTGTGCATCGTGTGCATCAGTGCTATTTTTTTATTTATTTTTTTTATTCCGGATCACTGAGTGAATAACCACTACAGGAGGTTATTGTACCCCTCGTGTCGCTATGGCGATGTGTGAGGGGCACATTCCAGTACCACAGAATCACATGCGCGCCAGGAATCGAACTGCGCCGGGAATCGAACCCGGGACCACCCGCTTAGTAGTCTATGACTATAGCCACTGTACCACGGGGGCTGTACATTTGTGCTATTTGTGCTTATAACATTGTTTTTATATTTCAATCACTTAAATTATTCACCCAAGTCTTCAGTTGTTGATATCAATTGCGATAATTTCCGCTTTTAAAAAACAGAAAGTAAAGACAAAGGAACGGTTAAAGTACGGTGCCCAATTTCTGCAGATTCTTCTTGATCCATGTTTTTTGTTTCCAGTATTTTACTTAGACATTTTCTACTGTTCAAGCTCATTTAGAAAATGCTCGTAAATCTTGTTAGGCTGTCGCTTCACCCCCCCCCCCCCCACACACACACACAAAATACATTTCAGATCGATTTTTGAATAGTTACGAATCATTTTTGGACAGTTTTGAAACGGTTCGTTTAAGCACGAAAACGAGTTTTAACATGTATCCCGGCTTTAATTGAGGTAATTCTTACCTTTTTGGTACCTTAATACCCCGCTCTATTGTTATACACAAGGAAAACTACTAATATTTTTACGCCTTTTCATAAACATATTTTACGTCATTTATTATTTATTGAATATTTATCTCAAAACTACGGAGTTTGACTCTTACTGCAGTAAATCTAAAACAAGTATAATTTACTCAATATTCCTATTTTTATTCCTTTTCTGACTGTAAATTTCGAGACCGTTACCAGTATTTTAACAAATTATTACTTGATAGTATATGCAGCATCACTTTCAATACGCTCGTTTTTATGTATTCTGACGAAACTGAATTAATTTCTTTGGAATCTTAAGCTGTTTTTCTTTAAAAGAACCGATTATTACGTCTAAAGTAATCGTTATTAGCATTCATTTATAGATTTGAAAGCATTGTATACGCGTATATCACGTTGGGTCTGCTAATCAGCGCTAAATTTGCGTTTTTAAAGAGCACGTTCGGAAAATGACGCTAAAAATTCAAAACAGCGCGAGCGAAATGGCGCGTGCCAATTTCTTTTAGCGACAACGCGCCCACCTGCTGCGCATCAGAAGCTAAAACGTTTACCACGAGTTCCACATTTGCGATAAGTGTTAAAAATTATTGGAATATTTCAAAATGCAGAGAAATCTTTACAGTTCTTTGCGACGCAAGACACAATTGTTAATCTTCGTTGGGTATAAATCAGCAATAGCCTTCCATAAAGGTAATTCCACTCGTTTTCATTTATATATTTATTTCCCTAAATCTCCCACAAAATCTGGGAAAATCCGACACGGTCACATTACATCGATTTCATCCTCATAAAAATTTAACATCTGTACTTCGTTTTTATCCGATTCTTTTTAAGCTAAAGTATAAAGGCTCGACAGCGGTATTTTAGGCTGTATTACGCGCAAAGAAATAAAATTCAAAACAAACTGGGGACAGAAAAGATCAAAATTGAAAGCAAAACCAGGACCTTCAATTTGCGATTTACAAAAAAACATGATTTTTAATCCAGGCCACATTTATCTAAAGTATAGTCTGCTTCATATGTTATTTTATGGCAGTTCATTTCATCATTTTGTGGCAGAATTACATACAATTTCGCGTGTATCTTGTGTATACTTATAATTTAAATGCAACTCTTACTGAACAAAAATACGAACTTAGCGACATAGCGCTGTAACACGCAATTTCATTATCATGGATTCCCCTACTGTTGTCAAAAGTTATATTTGGACCCCCAGTGCCAACCATGGGGATAAGGAATATGTACACTTCTCCGAATTTCATCGATTTCCACCAGCCCAGCACAATATTTCCCTGATGGTGACTTTGATTCCCTGATGACAGATCAAATGTCTTAGCGAAATACGAGCTGCTTCAATGCCGCAACCTCGTAAATGCAGTTCAAGATCAACTCGGCAATTGATGATATCGATGTAATTATCGATATTTGACCCAGTAAATTTCGAACAAAAAGTGCAGGATCTTTTATTTACCAATAATTTTTGAATTGCTAGCAGCGATCAGTAGGTCAATTTATTTTTCGCTAAATATGCCATTTTATTTGGTTTCTGGGAACAGTATTGATCGTAACGGCACAAAATTCTGTCCTTTTCGTTTCCATCATCCGCGGATGATACACCTGAAATTCGGCCGTTCTGCAGTGCGGGTAATCTGTGGGGGAGGGGGAGGGGACGAGATACAATCGCCTAAAATTATATATCATGAGGAATCAGATTGTGTACTGAGAATTATGTGTTGGAATTCTGACTCGAGGTATAAATTAATTTAACGAATTAATTTATTCGTGTTGTGCGTCGTATAAGCCGCGCGGACATTGAGGCGTGCGGCTAATGGGCCGATAAATACGATATTCGCCTCAACTTTTATCTAACATTACTGGGACGTTTTGAAAAATAAATATTGTGATGGATAAATTTTCTTTTGCGTAGTTCAATTTTTGCCTTTTGGGTGCAGGCTCACTGTCGATTTGAACTGAAATGCTAAACTCGCCCCAATTTCGAAGGTCTTCCGAAATTTCTCAAATAAAATTATGCTGCAGCGCCAGGGGCAAATTGACCCGCCAAATAAACTTTTGCTCATTTTGACGCATTGTTACAGTCGATTCAATCTGGAATGGCGGAGATGCGCCCCCAATTTGGAAGGTCTTTCGAAATTCTCCAAACGGTAGTGACACGTTTTGCTGCTATCGATATGGGCAATAAAATTCTGCAACGCCAGGTGCAAAAATGACCTGCCAAATCTAGTCCACATATACAGTAAAATCCGTCGATAAAAGCAACCCCGTACACTGAGAGCTCTAGAGATAGCGCGTACCAATGTAGGCCTACTTTGTTGACATTTTGATCAGATTTTTCGACGTCGATTGAAACACTTTGTAATATCTGCCGGTATCTCGGGTTTCAATTTCATTCGGGGTCACTGACCTTTCTGACAAGCTACATACGCGCGCAGTTTCTGGAAACCAAAATGTTTAATGTAACATGCCAGCATGTACCTTATTACAGGCTTATGAAAGTCTTGAATACACAATTAAAACAACGCCACCAGCGCCACCATCGGCGAATACAGGTACTAATCATACTGGAATGACAACCGGCATTTTCAACGAAAATTATTTAAGATTCCAAAGCTTCAAAATACAAAATGTGCTGTAAAAAGTCTTAGGAATGGAAGCAAAGACGTGCCTGACGCCAGTTTGTTGTTGTTCTCACATACACGATACTAGATACTCGTACAATACTCGTAGACGCTAAGGATCCCTACCTAGCCCTAGGTGTGAAGCATAGGCTAAACTTCCAGGCTTAGAGACGAAAACGTTGAAATAACCTTTAGTTCCAAAAAAAAAACTGCAAATTTTATAAATATTATTATTCGAATATAGGTAATCAATAACTTTTTATTATTATTAATGATCACCGATTATTATTATTATTCATGCCTAGTGCACTACAGGATTACTGCACCCTCATGTATCTATATAGATGTGCTAGGGGAAGGGATTGGGAATGGCAGCTGGAATAGCCAGGCTGCAGGATCCACCCCTAAGCTATGGACTTCCTAATGGAAGCTCAGGAGTGACGCCAGTACCACAGGCTAACGAATAAACGAAAGCCTGCGCCGGGAATCGAACCCGGGACCGTCGGCTTCGTAGGATGTAAAGTGTTTCATTCCAAGGTAGAGAACTTTAACATTGTACTGATACCTGACATCATATTCACACGGATCCCACGACTTAACTTCTATTTAAAAGAAATCCAGATAGAGAAGAAATTTAATTTCGCCACCTGCTGGCAATGTGATGTACTGATACTGTAAAATTGGCATATTCGCCCGTTTCCTCCCCACACATCAAACTTATTACGTAGTTGCTGGCTAGATGGCGTTAGTGAGGGGGAGATCGATGGAAAAAAAAATAATGTGCTATTTTGGAGTACCGGAAATAAATACTGTATTACATGTCATGTCTTCATAATACCAAAAAAATAAAAAGGTGCAAATCAAAGTACCTTGAATTTGGGATTAGAATTAAAAGCAAATGATTGAACTGGTATTGCGAATCGTACAACCCGAAACTAAGTTTTGATAATAAACTTAAAGGTACTCGAAAACATGTCATCACCAGCCAATCGTGAGCAGAGATGACCCCTTTGTATGGCTGTTGACCATGAAAACTTGTTACCGAATACGTGTAAGATCATGTTCAAAATTTCGCTTTGATTTTCTCTAAATTCTCATGTATTATAAGAGAGGAAAACTAGATCAATTCAATCATTTGTTTTTATAACATTAGAGGTTTAAAAAATCATTGCAATAAAATTACTTTACAATGGTCTGCCATTTAAGAATGAGGACTCGATTTCGATTTATCGTGATTTCTACCAAGCAACACCTTATTTGCTGTTCCGGATTGATCTACTTGTAAATCCCAGGTTTGACTGTCTCGGGGAGCGAAAATTTAACGCCCCTATTTTCTATATCGCGTTCACTTGCGGTCTTTCTACTGTATCACTCTCTTATCTTCTCGTGTGGAGAAAACTTCGTTTTCACGTGCTCGCACGTTTCTTCGCCGAACCGATAACGATTGTCACTGTCTCGTCTAGTGCAGTGTATAAAACAGGAGGGCACGCTCAAATACGACCCTCCGTTGAAAACTAGAAGATCACGGTTAAAAAGGGAATGACATAACCGGGCCTACGGGCAGTCAGTGGTTCATGCCAAAAATAGTGTCGTGACGTCAACGCCCCGGTTGGTCGTGCACGCGGGAACCCGCATGCTGTTCTTCCGTCTGGACACAAATATTGATTGCCTGACCATTGGGAGTAAACCTGCATTCTAAAAGAGTTGCACACTGAACGATCGGGTAATGCCAAACCATGGGCATGTCAACCATGCTCGTTCGTGTATTGGCTTTTTTGGATCCGAATGTGTTCTTACGCGAATCGAAATAGGCCGCGTTCGTTTATTCTTTTCAATTTTCAGGATTTCGCAATCGTCTGTATTCGGTGATTAATTTCCGCTGCCTGCGTCATAGAAAGTGGTACAGCATACTAAACCTAAAATGATATAGCAGCTAGGCCAAATTACCAGGTCGCCCCCTGGCGGCGTGTGTGTCCCATGAGGACGGTCTGCCGAAAACATAAATAAAAAAAAACAGAAATCGAAAGCTCGTGTGTTGAGTGTTGGGTCGTAACGGCAAAGGAATGGCTTGTTCCAAGGAATTCGTTCCTTTTCTGAGAAACGTTGGAACGTTCTCGCTCCTTTTACGACGACAAAAAATACAAATGAAATGGCGACAAGTTCAATTAACTGCTTAGGGTGCAGTCGCGGCGACTAGTAGTGTAGTGAAATACTGCCTGTACCTGATGAAGTAAAAGTGTTTCGCTGTCGGACTTTAATTTAACTGATTTATTAATAAGTTAAATATATAATCGAGCCAAACGTCACACCAAGGCGACGGACCTAAATCCTAGTAATTGAAAACAAACGAATTTCCATTTTCTACGCCACTTTTTTGCAAACACTAATGAAGCTGTCACCTGTACATTATTTACAGATAAAGAGGTTAACACTGCCTCTGGTCTACGTGGTTGCGATAGCATTTCTCGTTTCAATTCCAACCCATCTGCTTTATAAGTTGGAAAAGTTATTTTTTTTACTTGAATAAGCGACAGTATGTGAATACTGAACGCGGAAAGGATTGTTACTTTTGTTTATTTTCACCTAATTATCACGGAATAACAGTGTTTATATTCGCAACAATATTTTGGAAAAATTTTTAACTGGCCATTTTGGTGCCGTTTTGTTTGAAACTGGTAATTGAAATTAATAAAATCATTAAGTTGTTCGTGAGAGTTTTTTCTAGAATCAAAACAAGAGAAAGTAATGGTGGAGGGGGTCTCATGATTGTTGATTAATATTTAAAATATCTCAACATAATGATAAAATATCTAAATAACATGAGAATGAATTTTATGAGTGCATGCTAAGTAAAAATGATACAATGAATTGTTGTTAATCTTTATGGTTGTTAACGCTTTATTTCAATTCATGATTTCGATTAAAATTAACGATGTTATTTTTAAGTTACCAGAAATTTATATATATATATATTTTTTTTAATCACTGTAGTGAATAACACTACAGGAGGTTATTGTACCCCTCGCGTCGCTGCGGCGA
>JAUJYS010005177.1:0-11255 GCA_033995665.1 Melogona broelemanni
CGTGGGCTGCGAATGCATTCGCAGCTAATTCGCTGGCTCCTGGCGACTAGATTTGAACATGTTAAATTCTATTCGCCACGAATGCATTCGCAGCTCCCGTGCAGTGCCGCCTAGTTTCTGTACTCTTGCTGCACTTTGCACGCTTCAGCTGCATTCGCCGCGATTATTCGCCTAGTGAAATACCGCCTTTACACAGCGTCGTATCATCACAGAGTTAATTGATGCCTCGCCTATAATTGGATCTATTGATGCTTCTGTATGATTTTACTTTTGGGATTATGCTCTTTTGAGGTATTGCAGATGGTGCTTCATGTGATTTTTTTTATACAGTATTTGTTTTGTCCGTGTTGTTACGTTGCTCCGAAATTATAACGTATGTACATGCCAGTATGTGTAGATTAGTTTTCGTTTTGAAAAGGTATACTCGTACGCATTGCTCAACTTACTGAAAATACTTTTTTTTTTTTTTTTTAAACCACAGTAGTGCTAATCACCACAGGATTACTGCACCTTCGTGTCTCTATGGAGATATTTGAGGGTCAGGGAAGAGAAGGGAAGGGGAATGGCAGCTGGAATATCCAGGCTGCAGGATCCACCCCTAAGCTCTGGACTCCGTAATAGTAATTTGATAATTTTAAGGTAATGTTTGGTGTAAACCCATCTGTTCCATTACTAATTTTACCGCTTGGTAAAACGATGGATACAAACATTATTGATCAATATTATCTGTACACATGTATATACGATCCGTTTGGCCCAGTGGGTATTGCAATCGACTGCGGTACAAGCGTTCCCGGGTTTGATTCCCGACGCAGTCTCTCGTATATACGATTTTGGGTTACTGGGGAAAACGTGACCTTTACACATTGCGTAAGCTACACGAGCGATACATGATCTCCTGTAGTGATATTCACTACAGCGATGGAAATTCGCCCATAAAAATAGCTCCCTCAATACGCGATGGAGTTGCTGCGTCTAGTCCTTTCATTTCGTTTGATCTAACTTGCTCGGTGTACCGCACCATCAACTGACGTTGTCTCTTATGGCTTGCGATGGCGACAAATTCCAATTGCGTCTTGTTTGCGCTATAGTTTCTGGAGTTCTACGGACGTGGAACAGCCGTGCTCTCTCTTTCTTTTCATGCAAATGCGGTGTTTGGTTGTTCTAAAACGCGGCAGAAGTTTCGGCGAAATGGGACCGGACAGGAACGCTACCGCTAAATGGCTTTAGAATTTGCATCCGCGAGAACAAGACAAAAATAGAGAATCTGCGGTAGTTGGATAAGACGCAGACTGAGTAAAACACACTGTGATAGCCGTGATGAAGGTTGGATGTTTGCGCTTTAAACTTGGGTTAGTTTCTGAGCTCATGAAATACATTAGAAGGTGCATACGTACGCCGATTCGAGTGTAAGGTTAACTAGAAATGACTGATTTGATTTTGCGAGTTGTTCGACTAGTGACACTTATCGGCCACCTTCATCATTTGTGAAAATGTGTAGTAACTAAAAGTATATTTATTTTAATAAATTTTGATATTTTTTACTGGTCCTCGTAAGGTTTTCGGAAATGATCACAAATTCCTTATTTGCGAGACAATGACCAGTAAGTTACCATAAAAATTTATATTTTTAGTTGCTTCAATTTTTTATGAATGATGGCGGTGGGAATGTGTCTGTAATCGAACAACTCGCAAAATCAAATTAGTCACTTCTAGTTTGATGAGATACAGACTGAATCTTAGGTTTCGTTTGCAATTGTTGCATAGTTTCAAAGTTATGCAATGAACATTTTATTTTTTTTTTAAATCACCGTAGCGCTTAATGCTCTACAGGATTACTATGCGATGTTAACATGCTAGGCGATGTTGTCTTCATGAGAAAAACAAAAAATGAACGGATTCAAGCAAGACCCTTAACATTGATTATGTCGGCTCGTGGGCGTACCGAGTTGCAAACGACGATGAGTTTGCTAGACTTTATTTCTCTTATTTGCGACAGGTTCAAAAAATATTAATTCATTTTATCGTATCATGTATAGAGTCCAGCTAACTCATCGTCAGTTGCAACTTGATACGCCTCTAGTTGACATAAATTATGTTAAGGGTCATGCTTGCGATCGATAAAATCGATCGATCGATTATGATCCGCGACAAATTTAGGTAAATATATTTTGGCATCTTCGACCATTGAGGATCATGCTTTTTGCCGTTTATGTCATCATGCATTTGCTGAAAACGAATTATCACACAGGGAACTGTAGACAAATAAGACTCCTACACAAAACCTACATTGCTACTGAAAAAAGATGCAACTACCTCTCCTAAAAATAGCCTAACCAATTCACAAAATGTTAGCCGATTCACACATGCGCGGTTGATGGGAGGAGACGGGGAAGCCTTTCTAGCCATTAGGCGGTAAGAAGCACTTCTGTGTTTCCTGAATATCCCAAGAGATTGGCGCAGGTCTCGAATGTGTAGCAGATAGGCGGTGGCACTCGTTGTTCTATGGAGGAAAATTGAAAAAAGCCTCGCTACATGAACACATACAGTCGTTGGATGCATTCAAAGTTTGGACCTACGTCGGAGGGCGGCGCCTTACCGTGTATGCAGACCAAAGATGCGTAAGGTTTAAAATGAGAGAACTTCAGTCGGTAGAGCGGCGTTTTGTGACGACTATTTACAATTAAGAGGTTTTTTGTCTTGAGTCAAAGCGGATTTTATTTATGTATTTATTAGTTATTCAGTCAGGGAATCATTACTTTTGTGAACACAAATTTTTAATTATCAGTGTTAAAAAATTCTCTAACTTGCAATTCACAACAGCAGTTAAAATATATTTTTCAAATTTTCAACTGTTTAGGACCATTTCTGTTCTTTATTTCTTTTGTCACAGGGAAAATTTCCCTCACTATAGTGAATACAGGAGATTTTATACCCACAACTATCAATATAATATTATTTGAACATAGAATCAACCCATGATTTAGTCAAACTCTGTCAGTGCTGCCAACACCCCACTGTCGATGCAAACATTGAATGTCGCCGACCGCTGTTTTGTGGTGGTGAGCCTCGATGGAAGAGGGTAGAAGCTAGTTCCAAAACGTGCTTTCTTCTATTTTCTCGTGATCCCTTTTTAACAAATGATACGCTTTCTCCTTTGCTTATAAATGTACGCTGGCGTTACCAACGTAGCTCCCCCTCCTCCCTTGAAATCGTGCTCGTTGTTTGATAGATCACGTTTGAGCTGCGATGGCAGTTTGCCTTTAGAGCGGATCGATTCTCATTTGTTGCTCATGCATTTTTGGTGCCAAATTTTCTAGTTTTAATATTCGCATACGGCATACTAATCATATCGCACTTGTTTAACTGTTTTAATGATGTTTAGTTTTTGAAGAAAAGATTTCAGAACTTGAGAAATCAAATAATATTAAAAACTACTTGAAAGCGTAGTTAATTTCGCCCTACTGATGTATTTGAGAAAATAAACTTTTTACTTTATTGCGGTGTATACTGCTTACATGTTGCTAATTTAAATTAGTCAAGAGGCAATTGAATAATAGAAGATAGAGTTGTTCTGAAGTGGATTATTTTTTATATTTAATTGGTCCACCATATTCCATCCACAATTCCATAATATCTATTAAAAAGCATGTTCACTGTATATATCACAATACGAATCCCACCCATACACACCAACGAAGTCAGTGACGCAGAACGCTTGTTGCATAATTTGCGGAGAATGAGTGTTATAAACGCAATACTAAACTAATGATATGATAATACCTGGTTAGTAAATTAGCCTTTAAGGACGTCATATATGCCACCCTTTTGTGGTCATATATCCTGAATTATATTATAAATGAACACGCCAGATAAGAGTATATACATGAACATAAGCATAAATTAAATTTATCGGCGTAGTGGAAAAAAAGGTGAGACACGGAGGAATGTCGTTGCCCGATTATTTATAGGACATCTTTGTACGCGAATTTATACGAACGATGCAAATAGGTGATTTCACTTGTACGTACACAGACTCCACTTAGTTGTAGGTTAATAGCGATGGAGTTGGCTGACTTATTTATCGCCTCGCGTTCATTTTTTTTTTGTGCCGGCCCAGCTGTTATACACACGAGAATTTGTCAGATCACAAAAGGGAGGAACGGAAGAAGAAGGAGGGAGAAAGAAAAACTCCGAAAGCCATTTGCGTGATGACACGATTGAATATAGAGTAGCCTAATTTAACGCGAGCGCGGCGTGGCTGCGAGAGTAGCGGGAGGCGGCAGCAGCGGGCAAGGTTAATTTGCATGATAATGTCAGCGGTTTGATTTTTTCTCAACTTGATTAAGTTGAATGAAGTGAGTTTAGGTCGCTGGCCTTACAAAAAAAAAACAGTAGTGACGTCACTCCTGACATTGGATACGCCTCTTTTAGGTGTTGCGCTTTAACGCTGGAAATTCTGATAAAGATGGTTTCAGATCAAGTTCGGTAAACAATCACTCGTATATAAGGAGTTAAATAGTTATAGGTAAATCGAATTAATTAGACTCATATTAACATTTCAAGATTTTGGATAAATATTCGAATGATTGAAAGTTCGACCCTAGAACCAAATAAAAATATATTATTATAAACTCTTTAATTCTAAAATCAGTTGCTCTTTATATGCGTCCTAAAAAAATGTTGCTCTTGACAATATGAACTATATACCTACGTTTTCGGTGGGCGTCTCAAGTGCGTTGCCATCCAAAAATGACACGAACCCGATTTTAGAACTGATTCTAGACTTGTAAGTTCGTTGGTTTTAGTAGAAGACTGTCTAGTCTTCCTTCTGATCTCAAATGATCCTTTTGACACAATTCCGAAATATACAACCATACATGTAGTGTTAACATATAATTTTTGTAAGACATCCTGTTCCATATTGTTTTTCATTTCCCCGTTTTAGACTCCCTGACTGTGCTGAACACATGCCAAATTAAACTGTAGATGTCAAATTTAAATATTTTCCGACATAGAGTTTTTACACATATTATTATATATTCGCTATTTGCGAAGACGGCAACTCATTCAGGCGCCTGCAATACTCGAATACAGAGTATTTATTATCCGAAATGTTATATTTATTTATTTCTCTTAAATAGAGCAACTCAATTTTGGTGTCACTATTTTGTATTTATCTCGCGCGTCAAATTGTTAACTATTGCGGTGAGATTATTGTTCTTTCAAGAGTCAATCGATATTGTTGGTGATGGAAGGGTGGGGGTGGGATGAGGGTTAGAGAGGGGGGCGTTAGCGTTTTTGATCGTGCCCTACCTCTTTTATAACGCGGATTTTTATTGTTTGTGCAAAGTCATCTCGGCTGGCTGCGTGCGCCGAACCAGATTACCCACACACTACCACGGCAGGCGTTTTCCTTTTGTACGCAGGCAAGCAGTTTGCAGTTTGAAATATCGTTGCGGCCTACACACACACACACTAGAGCCAATTTTTTGTAGACATTGTACATTGTTACAGCAACCGTTAACAATAACTTTCTGGAAATTGCTTCTGTCTGCCGGTTCCCGAATAAGGGCTAATTTGCGTATGCAAACTCAGCCGCGATCATTTTTTTTGTTTACTGTTCCGTTAGAGGAGGCGCCTGAAACTGGTATAAAAACTTATCGATCCGACGATTTGAGCAATTTAAATTTGGGCAGACGATTTAAGTGCAGACAGCCGAAAACTGTTTTTTATTGTGATCGTTGTCTGAATTATACTGTCGTAACTTGTAGGCAAAGAAATGTAAGGCGTCTGCGGAATGGCAATGCAATCGAATGGCGCGCGGTTATGGTGTTCAGTCCGCAATTATATTAGTGCTCCCAAACTCGAAACTCAAGCTGAGTAACTTTAAATATTCTAGTTATTCTTTCTTTTACTTTATGAGCGGTTCTTTATTATAATTATGCTACATTTAGGAGTAATTTTTTTATTACGAATTTTCCTTGTTAGATCACTTTCATCTGCTTGTAAAATTATTTGCTAGATGTAATTTTGTGTATCATTTGCTTATGAACTCGTATTGGTGAAAAGCTCGCAAATATTAACTGCACACTGTTTTTATTACCGGTGATAGCTTCCAATGTCCGTTGCTCAAATGGCTTTAAATGAATTTATTTGAAAATAGAGTGCAGCGGATACTCTAAATAACCCGGTTAACGGCACTCTAAAATACCTCGTCTATAAAATGTGCGATATTCTCAACCATAAGGTGGCGCTAGCTAACGCTTCTTTCAGCCAAACGCGAGCAGCCAAACGATAAAAATTCCGCCCGAAAGCGGCAAATTGTGAAGCATGTGTACGATGCTGGAAAGCCAACTTATATTGCCTACTCGGTGCTGCCCACGATACTTGTATGCGTTTGCCCGCTTGGCGCGTCGGATGGGTTTGATGATTTTCATGCTTTCGATTTTCATTTATTAACCCGTTGGTGGACTCTCTGGGATGGTTACGTAACTCGGTTATATCTTATAATCAAAATATTTTTTTTGACTTCCTGATTTTGTTTTTGATAATTATTAAAATCAACATTTCGAAGTTATGTTTTTTTTTCGTATACTCTATTTTGCATTGACAACCAGTTAAAAAAATAGTTGTCATCAGGTTTGAAGAGCACCACTTTAAATATTACATGTTACACAAAAAATCGAATATTAAATTCACGTTAATATTGAGCATCATAATCCATTCAAACAATCATGTGGGTTTTTTAATTAAATTTTTATGACTTAAACATTTTTCAATTATTTCGAAGTTAAATAGGCATTTCTGGATGTTTTATTTTTCTTTTTTTAATCACTGTAGCGCCTAGTGCACTACAGGATTACTACACCCTCGTGTCTCTGTGGAGATATGTGAGGGGCAGGGAAGGGAAGGGAAGAGGGATGGCAACTGGAATGCTAAATGCGACTGCGAATAGCAAAATATTATTCACGCGATTATAAAATAAATTCAAACATTAATATTTGTAAGTACAATTATTATATAATTGGCTGCAATTTTCAATCGACTAAAACCTAAAATGTGTTTTCCTTATTTTAAAATCATACGTGGAATTGTATGTATTTACGAGTGCATATTTACATATCGGGTGCATCTTAAAAGTATCGTACTGTTCAAGGCAGCTTACCTGTATAACTCGAAAATTAAAATAACTAATTTTGTTTAAATAATAATAATGTATACCTTTTCGTAATAACATGAAATAATTTAGCTGAAAGGAGTTATAAGACGTATCGCTGAATCATATATGGTACTATTCAAATGCACTAGCATGCATGCATCCAGTTAGAAGAGCATTCAATATCCGCATTCATAGAGTTCCAAGATCACTAAGGAAACTTTCCTTCTTTGTCGTTTGCAAATCCTGACCTCGTGCGTTCGCCCCGAAACAGCCAATGGCGAAACGTCTCTGAATTTTAGCGAAAGAGCGCGAGAGCGCGCCGTTGGCCAAACTGTAAACGGAACACTTCAAAAATGGGAGAATTCCAAACACTTTTATTCAGACCGGATACCCCGGCAAGATTTTCCTATTTTCATTCCTTTTTTTCTTCTTCTTGGTTGCACGGAGTTTAGACACGCGCCCGGGCACGTGTGGTGGATGTATATGCTCGTGCACATGCACGTGCATTGTGTAGTTTGGCAGGGGCATTATGGGGGTGGAGAGGGCTCGGCGACGTAGTTGTTCTCGCCATCAATAATGTTGTCTCTTTGCATACCGTAAAGGGAGTAAATTTACGAGCATTTTACGACCATCACTTCCTGCCGAGCAGAATCGCAACGCTGATCGCTCTCTCGTTCGCTTTTTCAACTCGCACTATGGATGGGATAATATCCAGAGCTAAAGGTACAGGGCTGGTCATACTAGGTGACTCAGGACACCTCGTAGCCTTTTTCCAATCTATTGAAAGGTGTACAACGCAACAAAAATGATGAAAGTCCTCGAATCAAATAGTTGACGATGTTTGGTAGTCTGGAACAGAAAATTTAAACATTAACTGCTACAGTGGCCTAAGTGGTTTATGTGAATTATAAATAACTGTATAGTACATCGATGAATTTTAGTGCTTGAAGCATTGAACATACATATTAATTTTTAGTATAAAAACAATACATTTAATCGAGAGAAATGTTTCTTCGGTTTTATTTTTAATTGGTCAAAATCACATGCACACGTAGCAAGATATCCATAATTTGGGCGATAATTAAAATATCTCCCATGATTTCCCTCAAAAATTATGTGACAATAAAAAAAAAATCAAATTGAAGCAAAAAGGTTTTACAACTTGGTGTTCTAACTCTTGATAAGGGCTTAGAATCTTATTGGCATGAAGTCGATCAGTTTCAGAAATTGAATTGATTCAATTTCAATGAACAACGTCTTACACGTATTTTACGGCGAATTATGTGCCTGTAATTCTGTCAGCAATTATAAAACAGAAGAATAGAAATTTTTTTGAAAATTCCTTTTTTAAAAATAACGAATACCGGTACATTTCTTGGAACCTTAAACGTACATTTCGTAGTTTGACAGTTTATTTTTCCATGCACATCACTTTCAAAATGGTGGAATGGAAAACGTGTCCCGAGTCACCTATTTTGACCAGCACTAAATATGGCATGGTTTGAGAGGGAGTAGGAGGATAGTGGGTGGGCGAGTAGGCTTAATGTTTGACCGCAATGTTGAGTGTGGATATGAGCGAGATATGGGCGTCGCTGTATGAGAGAGAACACTTAAAGGGGTGGTGTTTTCTATAGTCGATTTTCGATGTCACGTCGATAATTTGACGGAGGTTATAGGCGTCGATTTATGTTGGGGCCACCCCGCAGAACTTTGTCCATAAAATAAGAAAGTGGGATTTGCAAACTTGGTAAATAGAAAGTTGTGTTCGTTCAAATATGATTTGTGAAAGAAAGATTGTTCCATATAATGTAGATAAGCGAGATCCTGTTAAAAATATGCTATATTTGTCTGACGTATAAATTAAGTGAATTATCGATCGGCAAGATCATTAAACATGTTGCGTGGGCCCCGTTTTCCTTAACACATCGACAATTAGATTATTATTTGTTATTATTTTTGTCAAAGTGTGGTAGTTTTAATTTCAGAAAGCATAATTAATTTTTTCCGCCGTCGTCGGTGGTCCTGGTTCAATCTTCCGTCTATTCCATTTCCGGGGAAATGCTTTCCACCACAAAATCTCAAGCGTTTAGACAGGTATAATTCAATTCAATTCAATTTTATTGACGTACGGTACGGTACATACATATTACAATCATCACCCTACCTTCAGGGGAAAAACTCTGTCACCCCTTAGCTTCACCAAGGTGATTGCTGTGAGGGGTGGCATAGAATGATAACCATTGACATTTTAAAAAAATGTATAATATACGAAAATAAAGGTACGTTACCATTGAGATTTAAAAAATAAAAAAATAAATAAAATAAATAATGGTGCCATTATTTTTTTTATTTTTTTTTTTGTTCTCAATTTTTTCAGTTTTGGTTTTGCCATTTTGTGTACAACTGGTTTTACCAGGACAATCTCCAATTTTTAATAAAACTTCTGTATAGGTATATATAGCTGAACATGTATCTATAGTTCTGCAGCTCTGCCTGCAAACTTTTTGATTTTTTTCCGAGTGTTAAAAAGTTTGCCGTAAGGCACGTTCGCAAGGTGGCGCTTGATCACCTGTTGTCGATCGCACCGAATCGAATTGAAAATCCAATTCATTCAGATTATCAAAGGTCATCATCCAATTGGCTGGCCACCTTTCTTCCAGGCGGATTATGCTAAAGAGCATCGTCGTTGAGATGGTGCTGGTGGGGATTATTTACTCCAAACATGTCGGTGCGACTTGCTCCTGGGGAGAATTGCTCGTCGGTTTTCTCAAGGAGCGTCGGGGTTTGCTCAAGAAGCATACGGTATTATTCGACGCGAAAGGTCTTGTTCTCCGAATGCGTGCCGCGTTCTGTTCTCTTCGCCAATACACAGAGGAGTTGACGTCTTTGGCCTTTCCGTTGCAAATTAAACGCAATGTCTTCTTCTCGAAAGTGGAATGGGCTTGATGCAGATTCGAGCGTAAAGGTTAAGTGCCGGTCCTGTGCGGTGACGGTGCGTTAATTTTACACCACTTCTGGTTCATTGGAAAAGTGTGAAATTAACTATGGAGCTATTGTTGTTCTATTTGAAATGCTTATTAATTTTGTCACAAGAAAAGGGAGGCTTCTTTAGAGCGAATGTGAATCGTTTCGCAATTACTTTATTTGACAGATTTATGACAGATATGATGATATATTTATAACATTTATTTTTCTTTTGTATTCTTCTGGATATTTTGAATTTTAAGCACAATAGACTATTTTTTTATTTCCTTTCACTGAAGTGAATACTAAATAAGATTTTGTACCTGGCGCTCAGGTTGCTATGGCAATATGTAAGTCGCTAATTTTTTATTGTTTTTCTTGACAATCACCGATCGTCATCACTGTAATGAATATCACAACAGGTGATGTTTTATACCCCTCAAATTGCTTGAACAATTATGGAAGGACACATTTTCACCGATACCACGGGATCGTTTAAATAATCGCCCACGCTAGGAATCGAACCCGTGACCTCCGAATCGCAACCAGTTTAAATTCTAACCGGGCTACGAAGAGTCGTATTTTTTTGTTCAGTTTCTCCCATTCTTATTCCTTCACATCTGAGGGACGTGTTGGTTCAATTTGACGGGTCCAGCGCCCTGCCGCATGCATACAGTACAGATGATCACGTGACGTTCCAAAGATGTGGTCGGTGGTTCGCTCTCTCTCCCCATCCACATCCTCCTCCTCCACCCATCCTTAGCTGTGCAGACGACGAAAGTAGCTGGGGCGAGCCGGAACGTGGTTTTCTGGTGGGCTGCGGCCGCATTATAAATAGCAGTTGACGACCTGCGACCAAAATTGCAAACGTCACAGATGCCCTGGCAAATGGCCATGCGCTGGGAAAGGGTACTGTTTAGAAGCTGCACGTGCAGTGACGATTAATTCGGCCTGTTAACGATGAGGATTTTTTTTCTATTAGTCGGATACAATGTACTTGTGTGTAACTTTGCACTAGACCTTATACTGGCGCTCTGTAGTCATTCGTGATCCAATTAGTAAAATAAGACTGCAAACTGGACTCTTGCATTATTTAAAAAGAAATTAAGACATTTTATAACTCTTTTTA
>JAUJYS010005178.1:0-11255 GCA_033995665.1 Melogona broelemanni
AATTCATGACGTCATCATATAATGTATGTTGCCTGTTCAATTGCTGCCTGTCCTCGGAAAGGCTTAAGCGCTAGTATGCAATACAATTAGCTTTCGTTTATACAGTAGTTCAATCACAATTGGTTTATGAGACTCTTGAACTTTACAATTTACATAATCTGTATCATATTCCTGTCAGAAGTGCAAGTAGTTCACAGATCTTAGCTACTTCTCTTCATTGCAACTCCGCACAAAAATCTGCGACAACCTGGGCAAGCGTCCATACTCTACGCCCCGCTCCTTACAAAATGGGTACGTCCATCCACAAAGCGTTTGCCGAATACTGACAAACGACCTGACAAAGTGATCTCGGGTCACGGTTGGACCGACTACACACCGGGGACTCATATCCTTCAAGTTCCACGCTGTTCCTTCTCCCCTCCACTCCTTCACCTCACCCGGGCCACCCTACCTTATACAACGCGTTGTCGGCTCCTATGTACGGAGTGAGTGTGTATTGGTACCTGTCCGCCAGTATTCGGTAAACTCGCACGCCTTGAAAAAGAAGCGTGTTCGGCTACTTGTGTATGTTCGAACGTGTTTTTTAATTATAGGAGGTGCGTATTATGCTTAGGGGGCAATACACGTCCGGCTAGGGTCAATTGTACTGCAAATCGACGATGGCTACGTTTTGGTAGCTAACTTTTGATATATTTTATTTTTTAAGACACTTAACAGCGAAATGACCGGGCAAACCGAAATATAATATTTGTTGTGATCTCCGTGTTCACTACATTTTCAAGTTTTTTTTTCTTAAAATATTGTCCCCTATGTTAAATCGAACACGGATTAAATCAATTTTGTACTCGAAAATTTGTTGCCGTTTTCTACAACGTCCTGTGTTTGTACGTGCGTACATGCTTTCGTGATCGGCCACGATACATGACTTTTGTTTGTTTCATTGTTTATAAGAGTTATATTTTTTTCTTTATAGACGCGATCTAATAAATCTTCGCAGAAATATTCTACTAAATGAACGGTTTCTTTTATTGTTTATACATGGGGGTTGTACTTTTTAATTTTTTAAAAAGGTACCGCATTCTACGTACGGTTTTTGCTTAGCCTTTTTTTTCCATACGGATTTTTCTCCCCAGCTGGTAATGAATAGTCTTGTCGTCCACTGCCAATTATACGATGATTGACGGATGAGAGCTTCCCACTTATTACTAATTTCATTTGTAATTGTTTTTTTAGCTCCTTGCCATATAGACAAAATACACGTAACCTGCAATTGAGTAACAAGGTTCTTCAAACAGTAGATCCTTCAACGTAGGTCTACCGATATACGGTACTTGATGATGCAGTGGGCGGGATCAGGCAAACAATTAACAATCCCCAAATGTGTCCTCCTGAGACAAGGCAGCCACATTCATTGTCTATTTTCTGTGCTACATAGAAGGTTACACTGCAAACTATGGCGTCTTATTGAATAACATTCATGCTTTAATGAATAACATTATCTTGAATGTCGAATCACTTATGCACATTCTAACATTTTTTTTGTGGGGAGATTCCCCTCACTGACTGAATGTCACTGCAGGAGTACCTGTACCCTTCGTGTTGCTTTGGCAATATGTGAAGAGCACATTTTCACCAGCATCCCAGGATCGTATAAACGAGAGCCTGTGCCGGGAATCGAACCCCGACCACCCGCTCAACAGTCTGTTGCCATACCCACTGAGCTAGACGGATCGTGCTTTTTGCTAGCCCATAAAATTCGTTTACAAAGTGTGCTGGTTTAGTGGATGTGTTTTATTTGATGCAGACTTCACTGGACAAAGCATTAATTTTAATGCGTAATAATGATCTCGAGCACGGTTCAACAGCTAGCGCCATCCACCTGCCCCGATAATGCACGTATTAAGTTTTGAACCCCAAGGTTTGCTAACACGAACGTTGCTTAGACATATAATTTTCTAACCAGTATTCTCACCACAGTAACCCTCCAAAATACGGGTAGAAAAAAAAAGAGAGATCCAGACACTGTAGCCCATCTGTTCTATAAAAACAGCGATGAAGCTCCGCTACGATGAATTGGAACGAGCATTAAGCACTTTGAATTGGAATTGATGAACACTTCGTTCGCATTTTGGCGATTCACAAATGACAGCTTTGTCGATTTTTAGTTTCCCTCTACACGATCATGCATTGAATAAATGCAAGCATTCATATTTCGGTACTGTAATAGTTTTCGGTGCTACTTTTCAGCAATTCAACTGATGCCGATCCTTCTCCAAGAATATTATCACCTTATGCTTATTCTTTTCATTAATTACTCTGTACATTAATTAATAAAAAAATTGCTATTTATTTTGCAATTGTTGAAAATACACCATTGAACTATAAACTCTTAAGAAATTTTCAAGACTGAATGATGTAGTGAAAGTTTGGATCGCATTAACAACCGACGTTCGTTCCCCCTCCCTCCATATCCATCCCCCCACGCCGCATACCTAAAGTAGTCCAACCAAGCTACATGGATGTATGAGCCTATCTTATAGTCGTAAACCGAGCTTGTTGTTCCCCTCGCTCATGTCCTACCTGTTAAATGGTGCAGTGGGCATGCAAAGGAAATGGGAACGAGCCAACAGCGGCGGCTCGTCATAAATTAACACAAGTTGGATCAGCTTGTCGAATTCAATCAATTGTTTAATCAATTTGTATAATTCAATCAACAGGAGGGTCGTTTCAGAACAATCCTTTAGCTGAAAAGACAACAAAATTCATCCACTTTCTAAAATGCCGCCGAAAATCAAAATTTATGGTCGACAGTTTTCGACGTACTGTAGTTAGCGTGTACTATTCTTGTGAAATCTTTCCCTAGTGAGAAGAAACAATCCGGGAAAAAGATAGATACTTTCCGGAAACTAAAAAAAAACAAAAAAGGAAATATGTAAATTCACAAAATGTCTTTTATTTCTATGAATATTCCGGAATATGTTCGTATATTTAACGCCTATTTCAGTTGTACTAACAATTATGGGTGATAATAATGTGTATTACTACAACTCAACGTACCCGTTTCGAAATACAAAATAAATAAATGAAAAAACGAACAACGCACCTCGGTTGCAAATGGGGATTGTTTCAAAATTTATGATGTTTGGAGGATATTTCGTAGAGCGAAACGATATCTCTTGATAGTTATAAGTTCCGTGTTTCTTACGGTCAGAAAATTATATTTGTTTTTGCAAAATGAGTCACTGAGCGTGCTATGTAGACTATGTTACAAACAATCCTGCTTTCGAACAAAAACATGTAAAAAGAACTAATTTTTCGGATACAACCTTTCATATATACATCAACTTGAGCATAATTTTTTTCTTTTTGACAGAAAATGTTAAGTTTATTTTTTTAACAATGTACCTTCCTATAACGAAATAAAGACTTTAAAAAATTTAACAGATCCTTCTCAAAGTTTGTTAGTTAAAAATGTTTATGAGACCTAGCTGTGCATAAAATTTCAGCTCTCTAGGACGTGGGAAAGTTGGTTAACAATTATCTCGAAGATGTTGAAACAGACAAACGGACAATAAAAATTCATGTTATTAAGTAGTGATTTAATTAAGTTGAAGTTAAAAAAAAAAAAAAAGAATATGGCTTCGCGACCGACTCAACAAATAGTAGTCACCAGCCGCCAGTGGGAGGGTCGACAATATATGGAACTCGTTCAAACTCCGGCGCACGAGAAACATACATTTCTGAACAAGGCGAAGACCCCCATTGCCGACAACACTACGTACATGTCGGAGCTATATATCGCGCAGTAGGATGGATGCTGAACGAACGGCCAGACTGAGAGAGAACTCGCAATACACACACATTGGTGGTACACGCCCTCTTTGAAAAGTGGTTTTCACACTTAATTCCACGCTCGTTGAGAGGTAATTCGGGAAAAAATGCAGGTACACCGGAGGAGGACTGACCGGTGAGCTGGAGGGGGTGAAACACGTCTAACTCTAAAGGATGGTGGTAGTGGTGGGTGGGGGTGTCGTCTCCCTTAAGCGTTGGCGCCGTCGCTGTCTACTCTAAGGCCCCCCTCAAGATTCGATTTGAAAAGTAGCAAGTAATGTAGTGATGTACTTTGGCACTCTTGGGCTTTAACCCAATGTCTGTGTTGTGGGTTTAATCTGCTTTAGTTATGCTTAGTAGCTGCCGTTATCCGTTATCGCTTCAGTTCAGTAGTTTGAGTCTAACGTGGATCAGTAGAAAACCAGAATTGGTAAAAGTGAAAAAACTTCATTTTAGGAAACTACCTTCTTATTTAAATTTTCTTTTTGAGATGCGAACGAAAAAGTTGATAAAAATTGGTACTCACTATTCGATCCTAGCACATTTGAATCCACTGATGCCATAATCATCCCACCACTTAAACGAACGAATGAAGTACTCTCCTATAACGAATCATGGAAGGGTCATTTTCGAGGATCCGCCAAAATTTGTTTCAGAATTTCACTTAATTTAAATAAATAACTTACTAAATTGAAATGTTTCGTGAGACTGATAGCTACGCACAAAATTTCAGCTCTCTAGGACGTGTGGAAGTTGGTTCAAAAGGACCGCAAATATGTCGAAAAAGACAACCAACAAGACAAATAATCGAGGTTCAAGACAATGTAGACTGGCAATCAAAGTTGAAGCTAAGTTTATTAAAAGGGTGTAACAACATAGGTTGGTCTTAACGAGTAAGTTGAACTCTACTATTATTTGAGCACAACGGAGACACCTGTGATAAGACAACTCGAATGAAACTGTTCATTATCCATGGTGAAAATAATGACGCGGAAATTAGCAGAACTACAATATTCTCCTTTATCCAACACTGTGGACATTAGCCAAAAAAGGTGTTTGTCGTTGTTTTCAAAACAACTTTGACACATAGTTTTGCTATCATGGCATCAGCTTGCTATAGCTGACGAAGCTACAGAAAAATATGCGCCAGTTCTTTATAAAGACTGTTTCATGACTTATCTTCATGGCTAGCCAAGAACTGGAGCGAATGTCGTCGCACATGAAACTTTAAAAAGAAAAATGCTTTTCGACTATTGAAAAAAGAGATTTGATCAAGAAAATTTGAGAAATTGACTTACGTCTTGTCTTTTTTGGTCGCTACCTTTGAACATTTCGATAGCGATGGCGATTTCGATGGTAAGCTGTTCAGGACGAGCAATTAATTTCTAACGCTGGTGATAAAGGTCAAGACGCTCATTTTCGAGAGTCGTTGCGCATTTCGCAGCGCCAACCAAGTGTTTCGAAAATGAGCCAAAAAAAAACAACCGCTTTAACGCCCGTTGTCTCGCCATGAGGCTTACTCTACCGAGACTGGAGCAACCGAAGCGCCACCTCTTTATTGCCGGTCATTAATTTTAATTTAATTTTACAATTGGTAGTTCTCTTCTTCATTTGCATTTTTTCGCTATTGGCTTCGGGTTTTTTGTGGCTATTGGATGTAATTAGCACAATGTAGTCGGTGTGATTTGTTGGCTAGCAAGCCTAGCTTTCTCCCCTTTCCATTCCAAAATGTTTTTGTAGCTCCACGTGTTTTAATTTGAATTACGTATCGTCTGTTGTTTTGATCCGTTGCACACGTCTAGCGTCGAATTCTAATTCAAAGGTTGGAATCCGGATAAATATAAGCGGATTAATTTTAGGTAGAACATACAGTTGCATCGATGTTTAAGTAAAACTTTTTCCTAACAAAAAAGAACTGATAAAAATGCGAGGCGTCCCAACGGGACGTCGGTATGCAAACAATCTAATTTTCAATCGTCACTTCCGTTTCCGGATTTACAACTCAGTAGTGACGTCATCACCCGACAAGAGTTGTTGTCAATATACTCAGATAAACGCAAGGGTCATCCAATAATCACTCTGCAAGGTCTGCGCCGAAACAACAACCACAGTCCACAGCAAGCCCGTTTTAAGAATACATTCGGAAACAGCTAGTTGTATAGTGTTCGGGCTGCGCGTACGCCTTCATGCGCCAAGCGGGGTTCGACCCTCGAGCCCACGACTTGAAAGCGTCACTAGCGGCGGCAATCAGAACCACGAGAACATAAATTGTATTTGACGGTACATGAGTATGCATGTACAGAATCCGAGTGGCGTCCGAAAGTCTCCTGGCTTAACGTGGACTGCAACCGCGCGTATATTGTATTATTTGTATATGAAAATTGGGGGGGTGAAAGCGGGGTACCCCATCCTTTCACAGCGTGGCCCCCCATTCATACTCATTTCTATATGGTCGGTCTTGTTCGAGTGGTTTGTTGTTTTATTGGCGACTATGGTGATCCCGTTGTAGGCGAATATCCGTCGCAAATCCGCGAGATGACCGCGTCCTTTGCCAAAAATGAAAATAGTGCAGGGTGGATGGAAAGAGGGACGTCAAAGAGGCCTCCCTCATATCCCTGGTCTGCACCACATAATATACATGAATGTACAGTATAAGCAAGTTCCATGTACTCGTAAATCCAGTACATGTAAGTCCGGTAAACTTCAAAACACTTTATGTGCAGATGCTCGTTCGTATTTTTCATTCCCAGCGTAACATCCTTTCCCTGCCCCTCACATATCTCCAAAGAGACACGAGGGTGCAGTATTCCTGTAGTGCACTAGGCGCTACGGTGAATTAAAAAAAAAAAAATATATATCTTTAGGATAGCCGCTTCCTGAAACTTTACAGTAGAATGTATCGTTTGAAGGCCACAGTGCGAATTGATACTTTAATAGCTATGTAAGTGCATACGTAATTCTTCGGATAATTTGTATTGTACACTTCTCGGTAATTTATATTTAGTTATTTGATGTTATCAGGTTGAGACGGTTTCCATTAAAAAAATCTATAAATTTGAAAACAAATTTTTCATAATTGAAAATAAAAATGATATTTTTCAAGAAAACCTTTAAAGTCATTAAAAATAAAATCATCGACTTTGTGGAGCCCGATATTGAAGGTGTTTTAACTTAACTTGTCTCATGCCACCGACAGAATGAATATAGTGCCGACTGCCGAGGGTGAAAGGGGAGGAGCACTAGGGAGCAAAGGCGACGGCCTGCAGAAGTTGTGGACTTCTCAATGACGACACAAAAACCGATTCATCTCGATCTGACGATCTAGTTTCCAACCGATTAGACACTTTGATATTCGCGCTCTGCCTTCGCGCTCGTTCGATCGAAACGAAACTCAACAATGAGTCAATGCAAGTCCGAAATCTGCTTGAAAAATCGGGCCTATCGACGGGAACATGAGTGACGTCTTGATCCCGTCATGCTTCATAGGTTTCGCTCGCTGCAGCACGGTATTCAGCGCCCCCTGCTGTTGAAGACCGACACTTTCCTAAGCAAAAATCGGATATCACACGTCCCCATCCTATTACATAAAACTAGTTTACATGTATGTATATCCCCCACCATAGGCCTTCTAAGCTAAGGGGCTGCTTGTAGGGTTGAAATTGTAAATGTCATCAGAACTCTGAAATGTCACATTTAATGTCGTGAAGAGCAAATTCGTTTTATTAAAAAAAAACAGAATATTTCGTGGAATGATTTTAATAGTTATTTCCCGTCTATCTTTGATTGTAACTGACGCTTCAGCCACCAGTCTAGCTAACCCACACACACTTTGAACTTTAGCTACAGTTTAAAATAACATTACTATGTGCGTATATTTTGTTTTGACCTGACACGCATACCAGTTAAATACGAAAAATGATGTCGTCATAATGTCGAGAATAATTCCAATTTTCCCAAAGTGTGTCGTCAGTAGAACGGTCTCACGGACTCCCAGATGCAGAGTATGTTATAGAACATCTCTGTCATTTACTGGTCATATGACCCCGCCATAGGCGCCGATTTTGGAGCTGCTTGCGGGAACAATTTATAAATTGTAAATTCCGGCCTCGCCTTTTTTCTATTCACGAGCCGCCACTTGGCTACATTGTGCGTGTGGCGAGTTCAATTGACATGTTTGTGAATCGATGGTGGGGGTTGTTCATGGGAAAATGATAGCCCAGCTGTTCGCTGGCTGCTGGTGACTTTCAATAGTTGACTTTTGTGTGGACTTTAGTGACTTGGTTGCCACTCAAATATTAACTAGGAATTCTCTTATTGGTAGATTTCATTTCCATACGCATACTCAAACGCATTGCCCTTTCTCTAAATTCTATTATGCGTACGCATTTACATAGGCGTATTCATGCGTATTCATTACGTCGTATTTTTATTAGACATCAGCCGTTCCTTTTTGGACTTAATTTGTTCCTATTGTCTTCGCTGTGTACCCGCAAGCAGGCCTGGAGGGACATATGGCTGGGGTAAAACGACCAATCTTTATCTTTGACTTGACTTGATCTGAGTAGCTTAGTGGTTAATTGTGGCAAGAGACTGCTGAGCGGGTGATTCCATTCCCGGCGCAGACTCGTTTATTCGATCCTGGGGTACTGGTGAAAATGTGTCCCTCTGATATTGCCATAGCTACACGAGGGGCACAGAATCTCCAACAGTAATATTCACTCAGTAAGGGAAATTCGGGGAACTTTCGGGGAACGCATATTATTTTGGGAAACTTGCCAAATTTGGCCAGCAAATGGTAATATCCTGGCTTGTATAGAAGCACCCGAAACATTCTGGGAATCTCTGTTGGGAATTGAACCCGCGATGACTGGATGTAGAAAAGTTTTTGTTTTGTTGGACATCAGTGAGGAGTAATTATCATTAGGTTCATTATTCACAAGCTGTATTAGATATCGGGGTACAATTTATTATTATTTCTGGTCACTAGTGAATATGACTGCAGGACATTGTGTTCCTTTCGTGTTGTTTACGTAATATGTGAGTGGCTCTGGCACATATGCACCACTACCCCAGGATCGAATAAACAAGAGCCTAGCTGCGCCGCGAATCGATCCCGGGACCGCCTGCACCGCAGTCGGTCGCAATACCGACTGGGCCACACGGGGATTGTATTGTCATTGGTGTGCTATTATTTGTCAACGGTTTGGATACGAATTTTTGAATTCGGTTTTTTGCATGTTGCATGTGTTTAATTAACAATATCCACGTGACAACATAATTTACTGCGAACGTTCCAAATTTAGAAATTTGATTTAAGCGGAACAAAAAGTATTTCATTTTTTTAAATTTTATTTTATTCTATAAAGCGAATCTTGTTAACGTAGAACGTTGGCAATAAAATATACTGTCGCGTGGATATTGTTGTTAATTAAATGTTGTAAGTAAAAGATGCAAGAAACCAAATTGAAAATTCCTTTCCAAACCGTAGATAACTACTGTCAAAGTAAATATATTTCCATTTGAAAAATCTTGTCCCACATAATTTGGCATGGCACTGTATACACTGTATTTGCGCAGGTGAATTGAAGGCCATTAATCGGTCAGTCTACACGTGTTAGGGGAGGGGGAGGAGACAAAAGTTTGCACGTAGTCTCTCTGGACAGCACTTGGGGAAATGCTGTTCACCGAATGCCGCATCAGATGGTATTGTTAATTACCAGCTCGTGTCCCTTTAAATCGACCAAGTGAAACGTGTTACTGGTCGTCAGGCATGTGTGGTTGACTTTAGTAGCTGTGTGACGTCTTTGTCTAGCAGCCGAGGCGGTTGCTGGCCACGTTTCAGAGAATTGTCTTGCGGCACATCAAAGTGACTGTTGTCCAGAGGTTAAGTTTTGTCGGAAGTTATTGTAGGATTTTGTGTATTTTGATATAATTAGAAGTATAAAACGCCTGTTTGGCTTTCAAAATTTCGATAAAAAAATCGAAATTTTAAGTTGTCCTTCATTTTATCACAGTGTTTCCTTAACTTTTTGACTCGCGGAGACCTTTTTAAAATCAATTTAAATGGCAGTCTTTTAAAACCAATTTGAATGGCGGAGCCTTTTTAAAATTAATTTTGCTCATTTTTGGCCAAAACGCACTCGCCCGCAGTCATAAATGACAAGTTGAAACGCGGAAAATTAAATTTCGATGGAAATAACTCATCATTTTATTTAATCTTGTTGTTATTTGAAGACCACTTTTAACAGATTAGTCAGTTAAATTCTTAAATACTGGCTGAATGTTCGCTCCGGAAAAACTAAAGGCGTTATGCGTAGTGTTAATGTGTAGGCCTCGCCTGATAAAAAGGTCGCCAGCCGTCAGTGGCAATTTCTGAGCCCTTCATGATCTGGTGAATTGACTCGGCGGGTTCTTTTTTTTTTGTCGGGTTCACGGTTGGGTCGCGTTGTCTTGCGAAAAAAATCGTTAATTGCATGGGAACACCTTCACGTTTGTGCTACCGCCAACCCTATCGTAACGGTGCAGGGCTGAGACATATTTGTTGAGAATGTATTGTTGACTATTTTTTCATTCCATGACTAAATTCCACTGAGAATACCGTGAATCGTATGAACTTGCTTTACTATTAATAGAAAAACGTTCTATATTTAAAAAAAATGTGGTTTTACCGACGGTTCTGTCTCTGAAGTCCTCGGAGGGCGACCGAATGATTTAGTCTAGCCTACACTTCTAACCTTCGTTAGGATATTGAAGTCTCGGTGGTGTAGTGGTGAACGTTCTCATTCAGAAGAAGCCTAGACTAAACCAAATTCCAAATGATCAGGTCAGGTATCATGTCACATATTGTCAATGCTACCGCGCGGCAATTACCCCAGCTAAATCTAAAAATATATTTGTTACCTGAAAGTAAAATTGGTTATCTTACAAAACGGAAGTATTTTCGAACAAATTTTGGTGAATTTTCAAGAAATTAGTTTGCACAAAATAAAAATAAACTAATTGACAAAATGTATCAAATTTAAATGTTTTTCAAAACTTCTCGAATTAGCCAAATTATTTAAATTTACTTGCAGCACCATTTCTGAGAATCTGTGCATGTTAGCATGTTTTGATAACTAGGTCATGATGACATATGCTAATCCTACGCTTGACATTTTCAATTTTTTTTGGGTGATGCAAGTTGTAAATTCGGTGGTGAATCATCGATGCGGAGACATGAAAACCCCAATAAGAAATTCGCTCATGAATTTTATTCGCAGTGAACAAATTATACAATATTTTGAAAATAAAATGATACAGCTAGTACAGTTGTCCGTCCGCTGTGGTCGAGAGGTAGCGTGCTCGCTTACCAACCAACGGATCTGGGTTCGATTCCCAGCGCAGCCGATCGTTTGATTGGCTCGTGGTACTGCGCGGGGGAAGGC
>JAUJYS010005179.1:0-11253 GCA_033995665.1 Melogona broelemanni
GAGATTGGTCTTAAAGGGTAATATTGAAAGTCCTGGAATACTTGACAAAATTACCGTGACATTTAAACTCCCCAAAATATGAATCCGGCAACGTACTTGCACGGGCCCCACGACGTATCATGCGTTGCGGACATACCTCCGGTACAGCCTCTTTATTTTTAGTTCACATGTCAAACAACGTCTTGTGGTTTTGTTGTTGCTGTTCTTGGGATTTTAAGTTGACTGGCTCAATTTTTTTGGTACTCAATTGGTACAAGAGCATAAATTGAAACTAAATTTAGTCATCGCGCACCATGCATGCTAATGAGCATGTTTAAAAAAAAATCAAAAAGTGTGTGCCGCCAAATTCAGGTCGAATTCAAAAGGCGGACTGCCCAAGTCATTTACCAAAATATATTGACAGTTTCTTTTCACGCTTGTTCCGCCGCATTTCGCATCTGACCGCTTCACTCGGAGTGGACTCCAATCGCTTACTAATTCTCTTTTGTTCCGAGACACGCATCGAACGAATATTTTTGGCGTCAATCAATTGGATGGTTCGCACCAATCTCGTGGCCATGTTTTGCCGGTTTGTCTGACAGGTCGAGCAATCTTTTTTTAAAAAAAAGAACGTCGACAATCGTTGGTGATGCGCTCTCGCGTGTCAATACGGTAATCATATAGCCGAGCGCATCAAAACACGTTAATTTCTCGCACGCAGCGTGCACGCCTATTCGCTGTCGATAATGCACGATGTGCACGTGCCGTTCGTGCGGACCAATCCCAAATGTGAACAGAATTCAAATTGGAACGTCATTTTTGATTGGCTCAAAAATTGTTATTGAGCAAGGAATTTACAAGCAGGATTTTTCAAGCACCAACTAGACAATATCAGAAGAATAGACATAGTAATGGACAAATATTTTATGTTACTATTTTAATCATAAATTTGACCTCTATATACCACCAAAAAATAGGTATAGTTTCAGCAATTCAGTTACAAAGTATACATAAAATTATGAAAACTATTTTTTTTTTTAAATAAAGAAACCATAAAATAAAATATTTAAAGTAATTACGAAAATTTTAATATCGGATGCCGTCTTGAAAAAGTAAAACACGGGGATCTAAGATATTTCAAAAGTTAACTGTAATCACTCGTAATAACAAATGGTTGACGGAGCAGTCTCACAAAGAGTTCGACAGACTCTGTTCGTCTTCCTATATGATTTTAACGTGTCCGCACACTAATGGTTAGCCTTTAGTATTAAAGGTAATACTCGGGACCGTCGAACTTACCACAGGTCTGTTCCATTTATTTTACAAAAAAATATTAGGTTAAATTTGTGATTCAAATTTGTGCATTCACCCAATAGAGAGCAATTGTAAATTTTTGGATTTCAATTTAAAATGAATTTGAAAGTGCAGCAGGCAAGAGTGTACGGCCAATTTTACCATTACGCCTCTCTCACTCAATCCACCGTCCCGGACAGAAAAGGGGTTCCTCTTTGTGACGCGAGAACTCCGGCCATGCCTGTGTTTTCAGGCATCGGTCCTGCGTGGCCCATATTGCCACCAAACACTTGTTTTGCGCACGTTTCTTCCAGCATGCATTGCATTTAAACTTAACCATCAATAGTGTAAAAACTTGAAAATAAGACTCACGATTTTTCGTTTTTTTTTATTTTATTTTTAAACGCAGAACCGCTCGAAGCATTTGTCGTTGCGTGTGTTGGGAGTTTATATACCCCGTTGTAAATTCATTCCCAACTCTAGCCCCCCTGATTAGTACGAATATGATGATCGCGCATACATAGTAGCGGCTGTTCTACTGCCCAATCTTATATGGGAGATTGGCCTCCAAGCTTCATCAGTGGATATTTTCATGAGGTGTTCTGATAAATTACGAGCCATCAAATTAATACAACGTGAATAATTAAGTCAATGAATAAAATTAATGCAAAGTTCTGCGCTCGAACGCTTCATCAGACATCTGATTTGAATGTGGTGGGGAAACTTTACGATAATCGTTAGCGGGCGAATTGGATAATTATACGAGGAATGGAATGAGAACACTTATTAATTTGATAGGTGTAATGGCGATAATAATTATTGTCCGATGTGTTTGCCCCCATCAAAGGCAATAAAAAAGACAACAACTGCATGATCATCATTATCATCACGAAATTGTTTGCTTTTATAGTTAGGCATCCGCGAATTAACATTCAATTAACGAATGTTCCATGACTTAGTGTGAGGCATTAATTGGGCTCCATCATTCTCTAGCTATGTTTATAACTTGAAAAATTTGCATATTTTGAAACAATCGAGCCAGTCAATCTAGAATGATCATTCGCATTTTTTTATGGGTACCATGGGGTTTGGCATCACATTAATTGAACAAATATAGCCGAAATTAGTGTTTAATGGCCGTTTCAATTAGACTCTGACCAATAAACAATAAAATTGAAACCCCCAAACATATTTAATAACATTTTCTTAGCTTTTTTTTTCGAATTGTTTGAAATTTTGCAAATAGCCACACTCTTTTGAATTTCGAAAGACAATTACGGTAATAAGAAAAATGATTATTAGGAGCCGCTTTTGAAACAATATGAGAGAAAGTGTAACCAAGGCCATTTAGGAGACGATACGGCAACTTCAAAGTTGCCGTATCGTCTCCTAAATGGTCTCCTAAATACGGTTACATCGCTTGTTCTTCGTGTGATATAATGCGCGTCAGTTGCCATATTGTTAAAACAAATTGAAACATTTCGAACATAAATTGAAATGGCCAAAATGTTAGTTTATTAGTACTCTATTTGTAAATAAAAAATTCAACCAAATTGAAAAGTTCTTTAAGAATATATATGAGAAAATGTGTTGTGGTTCCACTTTTTTTAGCTTCGTACTGTGGTTGGCCGTCTGCAAATACATAATTATTTAATAGTATCTATATTAGCACAGAGCAAAATACATGTATATTCAAGGAGCGGTCCTGTTTCTTAGAATCGTGTTGTGTCTATCGGGAGTACACGTTTCGTAAGGTCTTATTTTGTGAGGGCGTACCGAAGCGTAGACGAATGCATTTGAATTAAATTAATATTCTGGTACAAAAAAAAACAACTGCAGGCGTTAATTAGATTTCGTGAGCCCGCTACACGCAAATAAATTTGCGTTTTTCATTAAGTTCTAATCTGTTGTATGCGGGGCCATCATAGTTTCATGATTTATGCGTCTGAATGCGATTACATGTTCATCAGCGAGAGAGAAAGTGCTATTTTATTGTTATTACAATAGGAGAGTAACCGTCCCACGCGCGTGTTACGTATTGTATAGTGGTTGGACACAATAATGGAAACATCTCTATAAGGTACACAAACAGATCTGCTTCCATTAATTTGTCCAACCCCTGTAGGAGAGAGAGAAATATCCAGGGGTTGAACAAAATAATGGAAACAGCTCCCTTAAGGTACACAATCAGATATGTTTCCATTATTTTGTCCAACCCCTGTAATCGGCTCGCCCTGGCACGATTTTCGGGAGTTCTCCTCCTAATTAGATTTACCAGAAACAATTAGTCAGCATTTATTGAAAGCCTCAAAGCGAAAGAGTAACGCGGGTGACTTATGTGGAGGGCTATTCCCGAACCAAACATTTGGCAAATAATTTGAATTAGTTTTTTAATTGTGTTTCTTGCTAATCAGCTGGAATATGCTGCAACAAATGAAGTTATTATGTTTTATACCTTTTTCTTGCGCATTTTTATGTCGAAATGAATAGTTTTAAGGTCATTGATGTGCTTAGTAAACAAAGAGCAATTTTTGGCCGCAATTAGCTTTAATTCTGCATGTTCTAACATGTTAGGAATTTTGGTTTTACAGTTACATAAGTACTACAAATGTACGGTACATAAAAAAGTGAGGTGGTGCAGTGGTTAGCGCATCGACAATACAATTTATCATGCAATATACAATTTAGCATACAGGGTTTGGACAAAATAATGGAAACAGATCTATTTTTTGCACCTAGTATAGCTATTTTCATTATTTTGTCCAACCCTTGTACAACATGTGCAACAGACAACACACAATTTTGCGATGATAAAAAACCTTATTCGACTCCCCAAATCGGACTCCATCGACTATCCAACCCCAACTTTTATTTTGGTGAATCGGACACTGGGTAGACCCCTTCCTTCAACGGTTAAAAGTGAAAGAAAATGTCACAGGAATCATGTTGGCACTAATTTCCGATTCAGCAATCTCATTCATTAATTAGTCGTATTTTTTTGACAGCTATGAAATCATGTTCGAATAAGTCGTCACAACGGTTTTTCTGTGCCCCTAACCTAATCGGATTAACTTTTTCCGCCGAGCAAATTTCCGTGGATATTAAATGCGTTTAATTTTGATGCCTCCAGAGGGTGCCTGCATTTTTTATACGATTTCCCCCTCCTGCCGCCTAGAACTGGCGTTAGGGACACCAGTCAGTTTTTATGTCAATTACTTTGTGTGGTGGTGGCAAAATATACTTCAGCAATGCGTTTATATCTATCCGGGCATGTCTCTGTCGCTTCTCTTCTCAGACTCATTGCGGCAAAACATTGCTAGTATTTTTTACTTGTCATTTTCCTAAACTTGACCGGGATTTTGGTTTTGGGGAGCGGCTTTAAATGCGCATATTTTGACAAATGATTGCCACATGAATATTATTTTCCTTTCACGGATAATGTTATACGAAGAGTCACACGATGAGAAATTATACCGTCACGTTTAAGAAAAAATTATCTTTAATTTTTTTGGCTGAATGCCTGAAGTAGAGGTGCAGCAAGGGCGAAAACAAATCATTAATTTCGGCAGGGAATTCCATAGGTCGTGTAGGAACATGTCTTATTTCCCAAACACTTCCTGTCAAACGTGCCCACATTTTTTCAAAGGTGTCCGCAGTTTAATTCAACAGCTCACTAATATAGTAAATGACCTGTTGGCGAGGTTTTTATTTTTATGTTTGCAAACACTTTGAATTTGATTTTACTATGGAACCAGCTGGATTGGACAACGTGACTGTCTTTCCTTTATATTTTAAGATTGTTCTTAAAGGGTAATAACGAAAGTCCGGGAATGTGTCTTTCCCCAAAATGTGTGTTTGCAAGTGTGTTTACAACGTACTTGCAACGTTTCAGTTGCTCCGGCACAGCCTTCTTTTCTTTTTTGGTGTCGCCCGGTCATCAACGACCAATCAATTTTGCAAAATCCTTCCCGGCATCCTCTCACTGAAAATCATTAGAGTGATTGCGCATCAAGGCGCGCTTTGGATTCGCTGGCTCATGGCGTGTGCGTTCACATAGACCAAAATGTATTTTTTCCCTTCCTTCAATGTCGGTGTAGGGATACGCGCAATAAATTAGGTCGAGTCGAGCAACCCAATCACTTTTTGAGATGGAAGCCGATATATAGAAATAGACAGACTGGCAAATACCCCTACCAAATTATTTATAATGTTCATGTTAGAGAGAGCAATAGAGACAGAGAACGAGAGAGAGAGAGAGAGTGAGTGGGAACCGAACGCGTGTCTGATGGATGACGCTACCACTAAATCAAATATGACATGTGAACTAATTACGGGTGAGGGGGTGGTGGGTGGAGTGGGCTGGGTGCTACACCGGCGAATGGGGCGCGTGTGATAAATGAATTCCGCCTCGAGTTTCATTGATGATGCAGCCGCGAGTAAACTGTTTACGGGAGGTGGGTGAGTGGTTGTGTGGGTGGGCGGGATGATCCAGATTCCAGGGTTATACAGTGGCATTGGTGGTTCAATTCCCGTATGGCTTCTCTTCTTTCCGCATTGTTTGTCTACGTGGTTTCAGCCTCGATATTGTTTGTTCTACCCGACGTTCAATTAGGTGAAACTGGTCTAAAGACAATCCAATTGAGTTTCACCTGATTAAAGACATCGAAAAAAGAAGTCATGTTTTTGCACATGTAAGGAGGATTTAAAGTCATAATGTCCGTTAATCATATATATTAAAGAAAATATAAAGAGAGGTGACGTTTTATCAGGATTAGCGCGCATAAGCGCCTCATAGCCACAGCTTCCTCAAAGCCAAAGCTCATCCCAACCCATCTTAGAAACTAGTGCAGTCTTCTACCGATAGTGTACAACTTTCCTTATCTCATTGATTCTATCCTTTGAAGTTTCGGTTCTGTAGTTCACCTCTATTCTAAGTTCTCGTAGATAAAAACAGTGCATTTGATTAGTTGATCTAGTTTATTTTTGTTTCGATCGAAATTTGATCTGTTATTTCCTACTTATGCGTCTCAGTTTGATGACACATGTTTCCTTCCAATTTTGTTACTTTAAAAAAAAAAATACATAGTACTTACTTATGGTTAATTATGAACCAACTTCGCAAAATAGATTGAGCACGGCATATATGAATTACCCGCTGTCTGCACTATAAATAATTACCTTAACACCGCCAAGCACGAGAAGCATCGTGTTTTATAATTGTTCCCCAAATTAATAGATTTTTTTAGGAGTTTCTGTGCATCGTATTTTTCGTGCTGTATATCGCAGGCCCCACTAATTTGCTGACTTACTTCGACATTTAAATTAATCTTACCTTTATGCAATGTGTGTACCTGCGCTCAATTCATGTATTGGTTTTACCAGGCCTAATTAAATTTTCTCACGATTCACCGATTTATAAATCCTAGTTGGTGCGACGGTTGAAGGGTGGAGGGTGGGTGGTTGGGTGAAATACGTAAGCGGGGGGGGGGGATCTGTCAACGTGAGCACGCAAGCTACGAAACTACCTTGTGGCAAAAACGTACGCTTGTAAGCGACGTGTGTCACTCAGGACTTATTAATCTCCTCTTAAAAAAAAAACGTTTTTGTAGTCGCGAGAGATCGCTGGCAAAAACCGAGCCCACACATCCTCCTCAGCCCTCCCGAAGCCAATTGGTGGCCGCACCGTTGAAGGTGACTTTCTTTATACCTTGTCGAAGCTGTTTTTGCTTGAGCATGCTTTGCATTGTGCTTGACGTTGTTGCGCATTTTGACTTGCGAGATCGCTGATGAAGTCAGATCTCATGATCCTTCTTTGAAATGAAACACCTTTCACACGCTTTCTCCGGTACATTTTAAACTCTGAGTGTTGGATTCGTCCCTTTTGTAAAGGAACCGGTTCCAGTTTCCATTATTCCGATGAAAAATGAATCAGTTTCCGTTCCAGTTCCTTCAGAAATAAAAATATCATGGGCGTTCCTAAGTTTATCTGAAAAGGAACCAGTTCCTAGAGATGGGACTTTTCCGTTCCGTTCCTACCCAACGCTGGAAACTCTAGTACATTTCAGTTGAGGCGAATACCCTTCGCGAATGCAGTTACGTCGAAAGTTATGGGGTGTCACATATGAGCAAGCTAATGTATAAACGTGCCCCACTGAAGAATACAAGTATACTTGACTAGAGGAACAAGACTATATGAGTTTGAGGTGGAGAGGGGGGGTCTGACGTGACAGGGGTGGTAGTGGTGGTGGTGGTCGCGTGGTGACGTAAATAACTAATAGGAAAAATGTCGACTTGATCGACTCTCCCACGTACAATGACGACGCGAGAGCTCAAGTTTAGGCCAAGGACAAGGGGAGGAAATGGCGAGACACGCAATGCGACTGTAGGTAAAACTTTCACATGGATATGACGCAGTCCAATGATCAATTTTTTTTGTCTATATTTTATAAGGCAGTTGTGAAAGACTTTACAAGAAATTACGAACACCAACTTACTCGGCTCTTGATTATTAATGAGAACGGCGCATTTCCACATGTACCCCTTGATCGATTAAACGAGAGCCCGTACCGGGAATCGAACCCGGAACCGTCGTATCACGGAGTCGGCCTTTCGGATCAACTAGGCTACACTGGATTTTTACTATACACGTAAATAACAAAATTATTTGTTCGCGAATCCTTGTGAAACTTGTAAATGATAATATGCCTTTTTCTGCAAAGTTATGGATTTTTCTAATCATTTGACATCTTGTTTAGGATGCACAAAATCCTGTGTATTCAGAATGCAAATAACACGTCATTGGCGACAAACGTATTCAAATTTATTATTATTGTGGGAGCTATTTTATTGCCAAAATCACTGATGAATGAACAGGGCAACTCGAGAAACGCTTTGTTGGCCAAACTAACAAACAAAACGCTGTGTTCTACAATAGCATTACGTGTGTCTTTCCAACATTCGTTCCTACAGGACGCGTGCGCATCGCCGCTTTTACAGTTAGTTCACAGGGCGCGTGTTGGCGGAACTTAAAATGATCTAATTTGATTTCAATTGAATGACAACTTGGCAACTTTTTTTGGGTATCCCAATCGGGTATTTTTTTTGGGGGGGGGCAGTTTTGCGGGAGGACCCGAGCGGATTTCTTCGCCCATCCGCCCGGGCCAGTTCGCCCCTGACAATAGCATTTTGTTACTTTATAAAAACTAGTTCTTTGTACGTCTCCTAAATATTTATGCTAAAGAAGGATCTATTTCTTGAAAGTCATCGGAAATTGAAATCGTCTACGAATTCTGACGTTTACAGGGTCCTCGCATGGCCAATGTCGTTTCCCAACCACGAACAGGGGCTGGTGGCAATGCAGTTGTTGGTGAGATTGGAGGGACGCCACACAGAGTTGTTTAAAAAACAAAACGAGGAGTCCTAATTTCATTAATGACTTGCATCCCATTGTGAAGTAAACAAGTAATTGAGAAAAAATGACAATGGCTTGTAACCAAGGATATATAGAGTTTGTGGTTTTGTTGACCCGATTCGGTTTGTTGTGAGTCGTGTGTGCACGCGTTGTTGCCAGACTTGAGTTGATACGTGACGTGTTATTCACACACACACACATAGGCCAAGTTGAAACAAAAAACGAAAGATGCCGCGTTCTCTTCGCGTCTTGACCTAAGCACGATCACCGCCATCACCATGCAAGCACCACGCGAGTCACGACTTTTGCCAATGACATCGTTTCGCTAGCAATTAGTACTTCGTTGACGATCATTTTCTGGGGGAGGAGGAGGAGGAGGAGGAGGAGGAGGAGGGGGATGGTGAGGGGGAAGCGGTTGATAACATTAAAGAATGAACCAGAAACCGACAATTTTCTTGTTCCGATGCCAGTCGTGTAATCTCGATTCTGAACCTTAATACAGTTTGTAACCGAAATAGTGCTGTAGCAGATTATGAGGCGATGCACCATGTCTGAAGTCACGCTTAGCGAAGATCTCTATATAAAAAAAATACTGTATTGCATTTTTTTTAATGTTCGTGTCGAAAGGCATGAACATATTTATAGCAGGGCAACTGGAATGTCGTACATCGGTATTGCTCTATTTTATTGGTCTATTTTATTTTATTATTATTATTTTGAAATCACCGTAGTGCTAATCACTACAGGATCATATCTAATCACTGTATTGTAATTACAGGATTACTGCACCCTCGTGTCTCGATGGAGATATGTGAGGGTCAGTGAAGGGAAGGGGAATGGCGGCTGGAATAGCCAGGCTGCAGGATCCACCCCTAAGCTCTAGACTCCCTGATGGAAGCTCAAGGGTGATGCCAGTGCCCCAGGCTCGTCGAATAAACGAGAGCCTCTGGCGGGAATGAAACCCTTGACCGTCTGCACCGTAGGCGGAAGCATTACCGATTGGACTAAACGGCCGTACCACTGAAAATTAAAGGGATAGCATGTCTCATTGGACATTCCAGTTTCAGTAATTGCTTTTCTGCAGGTAGATTACATTGCATGGCGATTACATTGAGCAAAATTATTCTGAATAATAATTCTGCTCCGAATTAATTATTAACGTGACATATTTCTGAATCAGGCGAAATGTTGATTGAAATATTTTTTTGTTCTGTATTGATTGATAAAAATAATTCACATTTGGTGAAAATCGGCAACATTTCAAAGGGATTGCTAAAATTAATCCTTGTTTTGGTTAAAGGTCATTATACTTTTCGGTAATATCTTGCAAAAAAAAAATGTGGTACAAAATATTTGCTTTAGCGCTATATAACAGTCGATTAATTTGCGAGCCTGTTTTAGAAAATTTCCTCAAATTTTTCTGAACCTGAATTTTTCCTGAATTCAAATTTCCTCAACCTGAAACATCAGGTCCCCAAATTGTGGCATCGATCGTCATAGTAACTGGTTTGTTAAAACTTCTTACTTTCCAATTTCATGCCAATAGATTGAAAATAATACTTTGTCTAGCACAATGCACAGATTATGAAATTAGGTCATGGGTTCAATCGCAAATTCAATCTGGACTATTATTGGAAAAGAAAAGATTGACTCCAAAGTTTTGTCAATCCAAAACGCGCAAACGTGTGTTCATGAGATAAAAAAAACAGTGTGGATTGTTTCCGTCGAATAAAAGCAAAAATAATTGCAACTTTCAATAATTGTGCGAGCCAATCATGTCTCTGTTGACCGACTAATCGGCTAGTATTGTTTGCTTTTATTTCGTAACTAGTTTTGTTCCCTATTTAGACGCTCATTATCAAGAAAGAGAGAGCGCATTCGATATACGTCGACCAGTGCGTCATATCGATGAAATTTTATTTCGAATATCTTTGGCATGCGGGGGCGTTTCAAAATGAACATTCCAAGCAGGAATCCAGCAGCTTGGTGCTTCCAGCTGGAAATATAAATTTGTAACGCCCCCACATATTAAAGATCTTCGAGAATTCGACAAAAAAATGGAAACACTTCCATTTGTACGCGTTTGGCCAGCAGAGATCAAATTCATGGTGGCACAAATAGTGGTGTTTCCATTATTTTGTCCAATCCCTGTATATTTGACTTGCGTGTCTACCGTGCGTGTGAGATAAGAAATTGTGCCGCCGCTCAGTCAAGGTTTCCGGAGATTTTCGTTCACGATGATTCTTCTTGTGGTGCTGCGGTGGTGCGCACATGATCTCGAGATGTCCTCATTTCCGACACAGCTAATAATGTGAACTTCGAGTTTGGCTGTTCGAATGAGGTTGCGGTTTGTATTGTGTTTAATTCTGACGGTGGTCATTTTTGCTGCAGCGATCACGACAGGCTTGATGATGTAGACGGGTCGTACACCTTAATGCGAGGGGTTTAATGTTAATGTATGTTGTACGCACCGACGGCTCAGTGGGTATGACAACATCCTACGAAGCCGACGATCCCGGGTTCGATTCCCGGCGCAGGCTTTCGTTTATTCGTTAGCCTGGGGTACTGGC
>JAUJYS010005180.1:0-11253 GCA_033995665.1 Melogona broelemanni
AGTTTGGAAAAAATATATAGACAAACGACTCCCAGGACATAGAATTCAAAAGCTGCTGCATCGAAATAGCTGATACGCACAGAAACAAACAAATACGACACTCAACAATCAAGAAATACTCGAATATATCTGCCCAACCATATAAAAACACAACAGTATCGTTGATCACTGCGCCCACATTGAGTTTTTGTTTGCAAATGCCGCGGCTCCATAAATTAATAGTCTACTATTATTTATATAATAGTTCGCCAGACTCTGTTCGTCTTTATTTCGGCGCTGAACCGGACACTTCATTTTCATTCTACTAATAATGACAAACACAGAAAAAAGATGCAAAAAAAACAAAATTTCGCCAGGAAAAAAATGTTTTATAGTTGGTGGTAAATAAGCCGTCATACATTTCACATAATGCTAGACTAAACTGTATAGTATTTCCAAATTCCTACACAACAATGCTTCTAAAACTATTGATACAGTTTCATGAATAGGAAAAAACCAATCTTGTCTCGTGCATGACCATTTTGCATAATAGACATGTTTGATATCAAATATTTAAAAAAATACATCTTTTGTACCTGAAAATTAATTTGTTATACATGTGTATTTGCATTCAGTCAAGATCTACTACTTCGTAGGTAAATTTGGGAGTTTCGGTTTAAAAGGTCTGATGCACGCTTAAGCACTGCACGGCGTATTGGGTGAGTTTCAGATAGTGCAAATTCGGGCTATCCAATGATTCTCTTGCAATCAACATTATTCGAATGAAAACATTATCGTACAAATAATCATATTTACCCCTCATCATTTTATAACCAATATTTTAAGTATCCCTCTAACTAACATTCGACTTGCCGCTAACATATAAACAAAAATTCAGCTTTGAACTTATACAACTACAGAATTGAAAATCATAGATTATTTAACAATAATTTTAAAATACAATAAAGGTACTACTTTTAAAACGATCACAAGAGAAACAAAAATATCAACTTTAGTTTGAAGTCTGAATCAATTCATAAGTTGGCGGTTCCGCAGTTATCTAATTTTGTGCTGAAAATATATATAATTTTTATAATACAATCTCGCACACTCACTTGATTGTTAATTATATTATTTTATTACCAATATTTACCATTGTTTTTATTTGTGTGCATTTCAGATATTCCACCACCTGGTGTGATAAATCTTAACAGTCTGCAGATTCTGAGAAATATGTCATCAAATTTTGTCACGGTTATGCGGAATATGGGCTGCTTTGATGGGCACTACTGCTACAACCAACCTCCCGGGGGAACTTTCAACAAACTCCTAATTGACAACTTGGGCCTTGATCCTTTTCTCCTTTCAACATAGGAGACGTTGCAGACATACAATAGGCTGTTCGAAAGACGAATCGACTCCAGTCGCACTATTTCTGCTCAACACCAACAATCCTGCCAATTGGGCCATCACTTCATCATGCGCTCCTGCTTCGATATCAAGGGGTTCTGGCGAGACGAGAGGACATTTAGTAAGCTTCGATCCGGTGTAATCTGACACGGCAATCTTATGTTTCCCAGCATTCGTATCGGACGCAACATCGAACCGCTCCAGCAACACAAAAGGCTGTTTGATGGTGGTTCCAGCCACCGTTTCACTGACACTCCGTGATCTCTTTAGAACTGGCGACATAGGTTCGAACTGCTTCTGGAGTTTGCTGCTTTCATCAAGGTCAGGTAAAAGGGAGGTACCCACCCGATGGATAACTACGGGCGGTTCAAGCAGATCAGCTATGGGCTGCAGTTGGTCCAGTCGACCACAGGTATGGGGGTCAATGTAACTTCCAATGTCTAGTTGCTCAAGGTGTACGAAAGGGCGTTTGGAGGTCGAATAACCCACTATGGGATAATCTCTCTTGGATTCGCTGTTCTTACTTTTATATTTACTGTTGAGCCGCTCGATGAGGACTGATGGATTCATCGCATTTCTTGTTGCATCTACTGGTTTTTTGGCAGTGTTTTGCGGTGCGTTGGTATTTTTGAACGGACCAAAATATTTTCTAATTCCGTCATGGTTTTCGCTGCGTTGGTGAACAGTCAAGTCGCTGAAATTTTCACAAATTTTCTGGCACTGACCGCACATCCACGCACACAAATGACATTTGTGGTAACCCGGTCGACAGGCTACGCTGAATTGTTGGGACGATTGATTGACACAAGATAAATCAGTTGGTTCACTGGACATATTTCGCCCCAGATTGGTGATGGCACTAAATTGGATTTTAATTCCGAAGTGCTTTTTGCTGCTTTGGTGAGCAGAGAGATTGATGTAATGCTCGAAAACTTGCTTGCACTGACCACACATCCAAAAAGTTTCCATCTCATGTATTTTTGCTGTGTGAAATCTTAGGCACGTAAGTTTGCTAAAGATGGCGTCACAAAAGTGGCAGTTATGGTGACCCGGCCGATAGGCTACACAAATTTGTAGCGAAGACAAGTTGTTGTGAAACTGTGCAATTGATTCATTTAACATCTTTTGAGACATATCGATATTTTTGAATGGAGCAAAATGTTTTCTAACTCCAGAGTGCTGTTTACTCCTTTGGTGAGCAACCAGGTTTCTGTAATGCACAAAAACCTGCTCACACTTACCACACATCCATGACGTTTCCATCTTATGGCGTTTTATTGAATGATTTCTTAGGGCCGCATGTTTGTCTAAGTTTAAGTCACAAATGTGACATTTATGGCAACCCTGTTGATAGGCAACGCTGAATTCTTGGGTTGATTGCTTAGAATTGTTGAACTGATGCCGGTTGAGTGGTTCGTTGGTAATACTGAATGGCCCAAAATGTTTTTTAATTCCAACATGAGTTTTGCGGCGTTGGTGAGTGTTCAGATCGTTGTAATTTTGGAATTTTTTCCGACACGAGCCACACATTAATGACATTCGCATACCATGACAGCTTATTGTGTGAAACTTTAGGTAGCTATTTGTTTGGAAAGTGACTTCACAGAATGGGCATACACGCTGATCTCTTCGATATTCCATAATCGTTTCATTAAAAAAAGGTCTGTCAGTCGCAGCGTCCAAATCTTCTCTATCAATCGTGATGCGTTCGAGCTTGACATAGGGTGACTTGTACGCTGCCTCAATCAACATGTGGCTTTCCGTGTGCTGCTTAGAAACATCTGCACTGTCATCCAATACAGGGGACGCTGCACAGTCATCTCCCACAACTGACTCTGCACTGTCATCTTCCCCAGCTGACTCTGGACTGTCTTCAGTTGCAGCTGACTCTGAACTGTCAGTTGTAGCTGACTCATCGTTAGCCAAGAGGGAAGAAGTTGTGGATGGCCAACTTTGGTCACCGTTCTGTAGAGGCAACACATGATTCAATTGAACTTTGAGTAGTGAACCCGAGTCCACCTCCATCCGCTGACCTTTGTCAACCTTGGTTGTTAGACGATGGGATTCATTTAACTTCTTTCGAAGTCGGTCTCTCACCTGTTTCTTCTTCCTGCCACGTTTCTTGGCCTTGTTGACGCAATTCTTAGCCGCCAAATTCTGGGCTCGTCGATTCACCAAAGTCACTTTGGGTTGAGCAAATGGAAAAAAAAATTAACGATGTAATTAGAAACCAATCATAATTTTTGGAAATACCTCACAGAAGATCATAATTACAGATTAGCCCACCGGAATACTTATAGGTATCATCATTTTTTTTTCCCGAATGCATGAACTCGAAAACAAATAAAATTTTTAGGAAACCTCTATCCCAACTCCTATCAAAATACCGATGGTATTCTCACTTTTTTTTTCGAATGCAAGCCCAGACGATAGTTCGATAAAAATTCTTAATAATAAATCGAATTCATTTTGCAAACGAAATAACAGTATCAGGAACGCTCAGAGAGAAAGCCAATAAATAATTAATTTCAATTTTATCCAACAAGATGGTCAAGCAGTTTTGTTATGCGTACGAAAAAACCAAAATATGAAAGGATAGAAAACGCAAAAAATAGCTAAGAAACAAAAAAGCGAGTAAAACCTGGAAATACCAGCCTCATCTTTGCTTTATCGACAAAATGACTCATGATTAAAAATCAGCTTGATTCAAATACGAGTTGGTTAACTTGCCTGCATCCTTATCTGGTCCAACTAGATTCCTGTCCGTTCCACGGTGCCCCGTATCCGCATGGTGCGTCTTCATTTTGGCGTACACTTTGAACTCTTCGCCGCAAATTTTGCAAGAGTAGATCGTGCTGATCCCGTGACAAAGCAATTCGTGTTGCCTCAAAGCGTTCGTCACCTTGAACGTCGCCGGACACACGCTGCACTTCATAGGTCGCAGCCTCTCCGTCCTATTCATCAGCGATCCCAGGATTTCCTTCTTGGGTGCACGTCCGGTGGCCATCTGGATGCTCTTGGCGACGTCCGCGTCGGGCTCCACGCGGATTCTCTCCCTACCCTTGTGACCGGATGTCTTCTGGTGAGCAAGTATGTCGCGAAAGAAGTCGAATTTCCGCTGGCACCCACCGCACCCATACACGACGCTAATACCATGCTTGAGAAATTCATGATCGTGAAGGTGACCACGATGCTTCAAGGTATCGCCGCAGGTTTCGCATCGAAATCGCTTGGATCGTTCCTCCTCGGTCAAATGGCGATCGCCCTTTGGTTTAGTCTGTAAACACGATTTGAAAATCATTACACACCTTGAGATGGAACCGCGTCATTGACAGTTATGTGACAGATAAGTTGCTTCGAAGTAACTTCGAAGCACAATGAGTCACCGGTGCCTTTCCGGTAGGCATAACCAGGCATAAATTTATTTTGCAATGACTCCCTAGTCCTAGCAGCTAGACGGCATGAAGGGTTATTTTAAATGAGTAAAACATTGGGTGTGGATCTGTGTTCGACTGAAACTAAACTGCACTGATCGAATTTGCTACGACGATCAATAGAGCATTAAATAGGTTGATCTATTAGTTGATAGTTTTTTCTATTTTTAAAAGTTATAGAAAAAGTTTTAAAAAAAATTATAAATATTTGTCAGCTACTACTATTACTTTTAAAGTTCACAGAATTTGATATAAAGTGGAAACACATATATACCAAACATTATTTTTACATGTTACCATGGAAATTTTAAGCGCACTTCTAGGGCAACTGTTCTATCTAAAAAAATACGCACATAAACTCCAAATAAAAACTCCTGCTACACAGTGGCTCAAATCAGGAGAAACAACATAGGTACTTACAAGGGAAACACCAATCTTGTGTACCCTTCTGGCGTGGCTCTCCAGTGCGTCGAGTGAACGGAACCGCTGTTGACAGAACTCGCATTCCTCGGTGAAGAGCGGTTGCTCGTGAATTTCCTCCACGTGGTTCTGCAGCAGTAACGGGCAGGAGAACCCCAGGCCGCACACGTCACACACGACGTACTTGAAGTCGTACTCATTGCTGATGACCGGCTCAGGTTCCGACTTCTTGACGCGGGTGCTGGACCGCAGCGGACTCAGAGGCGACCGGCGTTTCCGCTTCGGGGAGCTCCACTCGTTTCTCTCGGGGCTGGTCGTGTCGTCTGGAGGCACTTCGGCGTGGACGGCGTCGGCCAAGTCGGTACTTGCCGGCAGCTCATCTAAGGCTGATAATGATAATGAGATAAAAAATCACCATCACTATAAGAGCAACATTTCGTCTTGCCACTGCATCCCAGCCTACGCAGTAAAGGTGAAACATAAGGACAACATAACTCTATCGTTAGTCGTTACGGACTTTCGAGGCGGAAACGTGACAGAAATAAATGAAAGTCGTACCGTTGCTCGTCGATGAATCGGTTTGCGATGAATTTTTATTATCCAGACCCAGTATCCTGGCAAACTCCGAGCCGTAAAACACCAGCAGCTCGGAGCCCGCGACGATTGGCTGGGTGGTCCTGTAGAAGATGTTGCCCTTGTACTGGAAGGCGCGCACGTTTTCTTCTTCCAGACTACTGGCGCAGTTGACGAAGCGCATCCAGTTGGAAGAGGGGATGCGCAATCCGTCGATGCAGTGAAGCGGCTCTAGTGGGCCCCGGATCTAAATTTGATAAAATGATCATTGATCAGAGTGAACAGAGAGAACGCAAGAGGGGCAAGAAAACAGGATTCAAACTGAAAACTGATAATCAATTTGCCCCCGACTGAAATCTAAATTTTCTTCACCAAAATATTTTTTAATAGACCTAGCTTTAGTGATACGTTTCTTTAAAAAAATAGAAAGCACTCAATAATTAAAAACAAGTAGTTAGGAAATTTCTCAAGAAATAAAAAAGAAGAAAACTTATGAGACTTGGGAAGGAAAATATAAAAAGATTGAAAGCATCAAGATTTTTTTACTAACTGTATATACACAGGGCTTAACAATAAAATAGTTTAAAGAACTTCTAAAAAATACAATAATTTAATCAGAATTTTCCTTGCCTCTTCCCATACGAAAATTTATTCCCTGACTTTCCAGATTCACTGATTTTTAAATTGCATTAAATTCAGATCAGGATTAAAAAAAATATTTGACCATAGAAAATGTAAATATTGTTAGAAAAATAAAAAACGAAAGACTCAATACCTCCCAACAGTATTCGCTCTTGAGGGCCTCGACGGAGTCTAAAGCCACAATCTTTCCCTCATACGGGCCAAACACAGCGCCCTCGGTAATGTCGATTTCAGTCAGGACGCCGAGCCCAGCATTGGGGATAGGCGACTCCTCAACCGACAATCCGTCCGGCACGCTCTGGAGGGCTCTAAGAGGATCATCATCGTCCACCTGAAAACAAAGGCCATTTCACTATTATTACTGGCCTTGAAGGATAACCATAAAAACAAATACATTTAAAACTAAAAAGTGCAGAAGCACGGTAGTGCTCGACAATGCTTGACATTTTTTGTATCCATCAAACAGAATTGATATTGTCATCTATTGTGTGTTCAGTTGAACATGTACCAATTTATTACAAACAGCGGGCACCCTCTAAATCCTCAAAAACGTCGTCGAGATAGGACGTCTTTAAGCTTAAACGAATGGGAAACATGTTAACTTTCGGCACACGGATCATAGATCCCTGTACCTGTCGGATCTCATGCCTTCTATCAAACATTGTCTTTGTGCTTTTGAAATACATTTTTTTAACGAAATGTGTTCGTTAATTCGTATTTCATTTGAGCCTACCTTCGAATCCGGAATCGTAACCATGGGACCATGGACTGGACACTCGTCCAAGTGGTCCTGGTTGCATTCAGCACAATCTAAAACATAATTATAAAATTATTGGTTACTGTCCCAGATAAAATCAAGTCACGGTTCAGAGATTTTGCAAATGCGGGAATGGAACTCACAAAGATAGTTGTCGTCAAATGGTTCTCCACCGGCTGGCGGGCGAGTTGTCATGAAACACTTCATCCTTGGTTAATTTGTGCAATGAAGTCTGAAAATGAAATTTAGATTTAGATTTGGTAATCGCCGCGCCGTAGCATTCTGGCAATGTGTTTGAAGGTTGCTTAATGGTGGTGTTCACAGGTGTGGCCTGCTCGTTGTCGAGACTTGAAAATTAAAAGGGTGGGGCCTTAAGCTATTTCTTGGGGGAGGGCATTCCAGTAAATTACGCTCCTAGGGAAATATGTGTGTTTTTTGTAGTTTGACTAGTTTCTCTTTGCGAATATTGTCTCTAGCTTGCAGGAGTGGCCTCTACTTTGCCGTTCCGCTTTTTTAATAAAATCGGCAGGTTCGAGGATAGTTAATTTGTTGTGGAAATAGAGAATGATAGATCAATTTTTTTAATTGGTATTGTATGTGTTACGAAGAATCAGAAATAAATTGAGAGGGGTGGCCAGATTTTAGATTTAGCTGTCTTGATCACCGATCCTTGGGGTGCTTTCCGTTTTGTGAGGTAAGGTGCTATGGGGATGGCGGCGGCGTTATTCTACGCATTTAACCGGTCGACAGGATGCATAGGGTGGACAGTCACTGTGTATTCCGAACGATTTAGAGTTAGATAGTCAGTCATGTCAGTGCGTTAGATCATTTAGGTGACTTAGGTTATCTGTGGGATACTGAGAAGGTTAAAATGGAAGGAAGGACATGGGTGGTAGAGAAGTTAAGTGTCTTTTAGTTCAGGTTGGACATAAGCGAGTGGACTTTTGGCGGCATTTCAATGAAGGAGAGGGAGGAGGCTTTTACTACGTCTTGGGGGTATGACAACCGAGTCATCTACGTGCTTGTTTCTATGATCGCAGGTTGCAAAGGGTACTTACCAGCCCTTGCGGTTGCGCTCTTATTTCGCCATACATACCCTCTACCCGCCTACGTGCGTTTTATCAATTTGCCAATGTCTGCCACAGATTTCATTTTTCAAAGACACAAAGGAAGTAAAACTGGGATCCGATTGTCTGTAATTCTCGCGTAAAAATAGGTGATACGCGAAATTGGATATGCAGATGTCTCAGGCATTAATTATGTTTTCAGTAATGGATTTGCAAGCCAAAAATTTAGAAATTTTGATCAAACTTGGTGTATCGTAAAGATCGACCCAACGAACGTGGCGCAGACTCTATTGGGAACTTCTGCAGCCATATGACTTCTGACGCCACCCGCGTCGAACAATACCTACTTTGCTAGTAGACCGGGCTGTTTTAACACAGTCAGTCGGCAAAATTTGATTATTTATCCTACTACCTAATTTAAATATCCGACGAATGAATGACCATATACTTAGGCTGAATGATCATCTACCTAGGCTCCTCTATTTTAGTGGTCGTCAACAATATTAAGCGGACATATGCCATGAAAGAATATTTTTACACATTCATACCTTTGACGATCAATGCCTTCATTGCCTTGCGTAGACGACTAGACGTAACGAGGCAACAGTGAAACTAGCGGCAAACACGTGAACCAAAACCGTTGTTTTCATGAAGCAGATGCCTCACAAAGCGTCCGGGTGGGCAGCTGGCGCCAAAGCTTTGTGAACACCTACTACTCCGATCGCAATCGATACTCCAGTCAAGTGGGAAGTCAAGTACAGTTTGACCACGGCTGCGTTAACATTCAACGGGATATATAGAATCAATAATATAAAAATGGCATTCCAATTTAAACGCACCTGTCTGAATCCAGGTTGGAAAATCTTTTGTTAACAAAAGGCTATGTTGAATATGTTTAGCGCCATAAGCGGGAATTTGTCTCGGCGGCCCATCCTCTGGCATTTGTAAAAAGTTTAAGTTTTCGCAGATAAACAGGTATGTCCAAAAGTTACTCTGTCTGTTTGACCGATTACGTTCTTGTCAAAGTCATTACAGTTTCACACACACCTATCATTGTAACGATACTGAAAATGTCGAAAGGGCGTTAAGAGCCGGCTGACCGTAAGTGACCGAAAGTGCCGAGGTTATGTGCGACCACATGAGGCGAAGCAAAGTTACCTTAACAATTGATTTTCGGTGATGTCTCCAGCCATCCGTTTGGTTGACATGTTCGAATGGAAAGTCGGGAATGTCTTTTTGTGACACAGTTTGTTATGTACGAGTCTAAGCTTGTTCCAGAGTGCTTCTTTCTTAAAACTGACTTGATGAGAGAAGGGGGGGAGGGGGGCATGAGCAATAAATAAAGAATGGCAGCCATAATGCGTGTTATTCTTCCCTGTTCCTTTTCAATTGAGGTGCCCGTCTTTACAACAGCTTATTCAATTTGTTGTTGTTTTTTGCCCTTCAGATACGAAGCGACTTGTCTATGATCGCCAAGCCCATCATGAATATCTGCGCAGTCTGCCTGACGGTGTTCAGTCGGTCCAACTTCGATCTGCCCGAGTCGACACTGTTCTGTCGACACCTCAACGTTTGTTCGGGATGCTTGGACAACTACAATAGACTTCGCGCTCCCCCGACGGGACTGATGAGATGGCTGAAGGGATGTCTAGATAGGATCGACATCGGCGCTGCCCGGAGGGTGGTGGCTGTGGGTGCCGCGGCCGCCGCCGTCACGCGCGTCGGCGTCCAACTGGGCCCACCCTGGCCAGTGAATGACCAAATGGCCGTGCTGGAGGCAATGGCATTTCCGGTCGTGAATGGTGATACTGTGGTCGATGGGAGCGAGGATGGAGACGTTACCGGTCGAGCCATCAACGAGGAACTTTCGCACCTCGAAGTTTTGGAGATCATCGCAAAGGTAGAATCGTTCTACTTGAGCGTTTTTTGACTTATAGATTATAGATTTATCGCAATGAAATGTTAATAATTTAAGCGGCAAATTTTCGCGACAATAAGGGCAAAAAGAAGCTGTTGAAAATTGTGTTTTGTTTTTACTGGTTTAATTCAGTGAGAAATTGTTAAAACGTGAAGTGACCAAACGTGTTTGAATAACAATTTATGACTTTTCTTTTGAACGTCAATTTTTTTTAATATTTTTTTTTACAGATTATATTTTTAATTTTAAGAACTGCCGTGACTCGTACGGTGTTTTTGTGCGCTCGTATTATAAGAGTATAGGTGTTCACGAATTTTTTTGTCGTTTCAGGAACAAGAACAACTTCTTTCGTCGCTGACACGGGAATTGATTATCCCCGAACGAGAAACTGAAAGTATTTCAGATAAACGACTTATCCCACACCGCGTAAAAGGTGATTGGTACATTTTAATTTTAAAAATAATTTCTGTAATCTCTGTGAAAAGGCGACTGTTTCTTCTATATGCCTGTCAAAAATGTGTCTGTGTCCGAATCTTTTCTTCCTCTCTTTATCTCCAAATCTCTTCTTTATCTCGAGTTTAGAAAAAATAAGTCTTTATAGGAATCGCTTTCATCGCTATGCGGCTTTATTTTATCCATGGTGTTCAAAACGGACTTATGGATAGGATGGTGAAAACGTTGTCATCCTCTTAATGCTGACATCCTCTTTGTTTTCCCTTGTTTGCTAGATCGGTCTGCCGTGGCGGGCAAGGAATACGAAATTGACAGAAACACGACGTACAGGTGTTTTGTTTGCCATCAAGGCTACCACTCCTACTTGAATCTGCGGAATCACCATATCATCCGTTTCCATCGTGGCGTAATCATTGAGCACTCGGCACCGACATTGGTCCGGTCATCTTTGGGTAAGGTTGAGTTATGATAACTGGACGTGACTCCTGAATTAATATCTTCTCATTCCTTTAGTCTTTAATTTTTGCTGGGAGCGGTGGCGCGTTCCTGTAATCCCGCTGCTGGGAAGCGTACGAACCGATGGCATCCTACGAAGCCTAC
>JAUJYS010005181.1:0-11253 GCA_033995665.1 Melogona broelemanni
CATATCTCCATAGAGACACGAGGGTGCAGTAGTCCTGTGGTGCACTAGGCGCTACGGTGACTTTAAAAAAAATATATGGAAATTAAGGGAAAGTCAGAGAAAATCGTCCAAAACAAAGAAAATTCAGGAAAATATCTAAACAATTTTAATTTTTTTTCTCTTCAATTTTTACTTCCTGGGGATTTAGTCTTATTTTGGCAATGTGTATTTATATTGGCAATTTATTTTATGAATTTGGGAATTGATTAAATTTAATTGTGGGACTTTACACAGTTTTATTTGCCTCTCAGATATTGCTTGGGAGACACGAGGGGTACAGAATCTCCTGTAGCTATATTATTCACTATGGTGATCAGGAATTAAAAAAAAATATGGACACTTCCAAAAAAAAATAGCACTGCACGCGCATTTCATTTTCTTCTATGTGTTACTTACAATTGTTTTTTGGAAAATTCCTCGCTGGGCGTTATGTGTGCTATGCAATTAACTTAAAATTACGCTGTGCGCTTGCACTTTTTCTTGTTGTCTACACGTTGCTTTCAATTTTAAAAAAATTCGCGTGGTCTTACTTTTTTTGTGTTAAAGTCGTGCTGCATTTGGAGGAGCTCATCGCACTTTAACTTTTTATTTCAACAATTATTTTAAAATCGCGCCATGCCCACGCTCTTTCCTTATCAATTAAATTTTATCAATTTTTAAAAAAATTCGCCCAACGCGTACTCTTTTATTTGCTTCTTTGCTTATAATGATACGAAAATCGTGCTGCATTTGAAGAATCTTATGACACTTCAATGAAGGAGCATGATCACTAATTCATTTTTTGTGCTCATTGCAGGAGCGTTTCCCGCTGGCTCGACCACCAGGAGAGCCGCATCCGAGCCCAGCTGGACCCGACCGCACCACCAAACACCCCCACCACCTCCACCGCCACCAGCACCACCACCGAAGAAGACAGCCCCGAACTCATCGCCCGCATGGCTCCCCTCGTCGAAGAAGTCATGTCCCACGTCCGCTTCCCCATGCTCTCCCCCTGGCAACTCGCCGAGCTCCTCCTTTTCAAACTCATCACCCGCCACCAATCCTACTTCATCCCCAAAATGTCCGCCGCCATGGCTCACCACCGTGCCAACGTCACCCCCGACCCCGAAGTACCCCCCCACAATCACCGCCACCGTAATCATACCAACCCCCGTCTCTACACCACCGAACGCTGGGGGGCGCTGCTGGCCATCGAGAACTACCCTAGCTTCCCCACCTACGGGGTGCGCACTCTCGTCTTCTCCAGCCCGGCAAGCCTGGCTGAATCGTCGTCTTCTGTCGCCGCGAAGAGCGAACCGGTCCTGGAGTGGAGCGTGGATCTCTACCCCAAGGGCGTGTGGTTCAAGAAGCTGTTTCTGATCGCGTGGCAGGGGCCGGTGGAGCTGCCCGAAACCACCGTGCGTAGCGTGCGCCTGTCGGTGTCGCTGCGGACGCACCGGGACTGCGCGCGGTTCGCTATCGGCGTGTTGCTATACGGGCTGCGCGACGGGGTGGAGTATGTGAGGGGAGTGGTGCAGCGGCGATTCGTATTCTCGTCCGACGAGCATATCGTGAATATCGACAATCTCATTCCGTACGACGAGCTCAACGGGCATCCGGTGGTGCCCGCGGCAACGTCGGGGCGATCGTCGGCGGGTGGGTCTAGTGCTTCACCGCCGCCGCCACCGTCGTCTAGTTACCTGGTGGGAACTCGACGGGACGTGTTTAAGATTCACGTGATTTTGCTGCCGGCTTCCCACGCGGCGTGAGCCGGTGAGGTTGAACATTTGAGTGGTAGAGGATGTCGATGAGATGGGGTTGCGTCAGATTCCTAAAAAGTCAACTTTCAAAGGCGTCTATGTTCAAAAGTTTAAGGCGACAAAGAGCTAAGACAACTTCACAAGGTGTCACTGATCTAAGGCGACAATGAACTAAGACGTCACCGAGCTAAGACAATTTTCTCGGTGACTCCTTACCTTCATGTCGCTTTATGTCGGTGACGCCTTTTGTAAAGGTGATGCCTTTCACTTTTGACTATTTTGAAAGCTGACTTTTTAAGGAACCGATTTTTTTCATCGACTCGAGATGGGGTACCCCTTTTCAGTTTAAGCGAATTGAGAGGGGGGGGATATAATTCAGAGCGGAGAGAATAAATGTAATGTCCTCGATCATTGATGAGTTAAATTAGCATTTGGATTTTGTTTCTCGTTATTTGTCAAAACTTGAAATAAGTTTTTTTTCCTACCAACATTAATTCCCGAAAGATGACGTTACTGTGCTGTCAAGAAATGGAAATAAATAGCGTGCTCTTAATTTGATGGTTTTATCAAAATTCCTAATGTCAAGACTTATACCTTCGTTAAATCACAAATTGCTGTTATTTATTTGGAAAACAAAGAAGCGCGAAACGCCGCTACTTTTTTTTTCAAAAGATTTGTTACGACTATGATTCCTAAATATTTGTTATGGAAATGTATCCAACCGGTCCCATGTTATATGCGAATGAAAGTAAAAAAGTAATTTTATTTTATTGTTGTTCATGGTCCCACGATTAATAATTGTTAAATATTTTAACATTTGATGTCAAATTAAAAATTGTCAGTAAATGATCGTAAACGAAAATTTTGTTATTTTTCTTTTGTCCATTGCCCCAAGCCACTCATTTCATTCAATATTTTTGTTGAATTTTTATAATTGTTTTGACATATTTCTGTGCTACGGTGGGATCATAAAAAATTGGAAAGTTTTTTTTTGTTAACAGACTACAAAAATGAAGCTTATACAATTGTGAAAATATAAACCTATACAAGTGATGTGATGGAGTTATCCTCTATTGTATGTTGAGACTAACTTTCTGAAAGCAAAGCTGGTGGCGTAGCTGTTGATTTGTGTCGATGGCTTTCTGTGGTGTCTACAATTTCAGTTGATTTTAGCATTTTTAATTCGCTCGATATTGGCGCCGACAGAATGTTTGATAGATGTAAATACACGTAATGTCGTTTGTAATTTTATAACAAGCTCTCCAAGCAACATCTGCAATTGCGAAGCATGGCAGTCGAATAATAGTCGTGAGGTTGTCCATTCTAGCTGTTTTTGTGATCAATACTGTTTGTATCATGTTAAAGATATTTCATAAATGTTTTGAATGTGCAATAAATTATCACTTACGATTTCATGATTTGTGTCCAATCTTATCAAGACGCCATGCGAGACAATTTTAACAATAGCAAAGCAAAACTAAAAGAATTAGCGAAAAATTAATTAAGATTTCTAAATCCACTGACGAGGCTTTGAAACTTCCTTAAGTACTGTGTGCTCCTTTCACACTTTCTTTTTTTATGAGGAAATATCCCTCACTGAGTGAACATCACTGCAGGAGATTCATTCTGTACCCTTCGTGTTGCTTAGGCAATTGGTGAAGGGCACATTTTCACCAGTACCCCAAGATCGAATAAACGAGTCTGCGCCGGGAATCGAACACGGGACCACCCGCTCAGTAGCCTGTTCAGTTTCAAAGTTACATGTACAATAAAAACGATACTTTCCATAATTATAATAACAAAAGGGAACCAACTACGCCAAAAAATATGTTATCAAGAAAATTTGTATTCATAGGAGTCAAAATTAATCCAGGAGCAAAATAAACGTGAAAGCAACAAATATGGAGATCTCTAACGGCGCTTGTACCTGTAGAAAAAGTTAAATTGCAAAAATTATAACTTAGACATTGCTAATCGAAGTCAAACATTGAATAATATTATTTAGAACAACAGCGCGTGAAAAAATAAAATCAATAAAAAATGTCATAATTACCGGCTCTTGGATTTGAATTTGCCGTTTCCCTTCTTCTTTCCTCCCTTAACGATTCCGAGTTCCTTTCTCTCTTGGTACGAAGGCCTATAAATAATCGTAAAAACAGTAAGTCACTAAATAAAAACAAATAACCCAGCCAGCCATTAAGATTGGATGAATCGACTAAATGACAAAAAAAATCTAATTTTAATCAGGAAAACCTACCCAGCACGCAATTTCTTCACAGATTTGGCACCGACGTTAACCAAATCCACCTCGAATTTCGATTTTGCATTGCCCTTGTTGGACTTTTCTGAAAAAGGAAATAAAAAACACGATCAAATATCTGTATAAATAAAAACCACGATAATTATAATTGTCTATTCAATCATGCGCCCTCTGGTGGCGATTGGAACGTAACACAGATTACCCACGTTCACAATTTGGTAGAGGACAAGTACAATTTATGTAGATCTGGTATGAACTTACTATTTTTAGAAGCAGGCCTGTCACTGTCCTCAATGACTGCTCGAATTCGTTGCGGCCTTCGGTTTTTCTTGGCCAGTCGGGTCTGGAAGGCAATCACCCTCTGCAGCTCCCGGTCAACCCTCTCTTCGGTCTGCAATGAAAAAGTGCGGGTGGGGGAAATTGGTTAAACACACAACATGGCAGCACTTTTAGGTAATCGGATTCGACACAACGTGGTCAATATAGGTCCTTTGAAAATTGCTTACTGTTTGATCTTGACCTTGCTTCCTCTTCACTTTCTTACTGCCCTTCTCTCTAGCCACGGGCTTTATCAATCTCTTCGACTCTAAAAACAGACAAAAACAACCAAATTCAGCAAATATTAAAGAGTAGACGAAGAGACGAATTTTGTGATGAAAACGCTGCTAACATATTGCTCGAAATCAATGTTTTTTTTTACGTCACATATTTTTTTTGAAATCACCGTAGCGCCTAATGCACTACAGGATTACTGCACCCTCATGTCTTTATGGAGATGTGCGAGGGGCAGGGAAGGGAAGAGGGATGCAGCTGGAATAGCCAGACTGCAGGATCCACCCCTAGCTCTGGACTCCCTAATGGAAGCTCAGGGGCGACGCCAGTACCCCAGGCTAACGAACAAACGAAAGCCTGCGCCGGGAATTGAACCCGGGACCGTTGGCTTCGTAGCATGTCGCCATACCCACTGAGCCATCAGTACGTACAATGTTATGATAAAACAGTTCTTTGCACAACAAAACTCGTTAAAAATATTAATATCTTATCAGGAAATTCACTTTAGCTCATATCGATTACACGATTGTTGCCAAATTGCAGAAAAAATGAAGTATCCATTGATTGTGCCTTATTGGGACCGCGAGCCACCGTTTGAGAACCACCGTTGGCCGAAAGTTAGTTTACGTGTCTGTGGCTACACTCTGGGTATTGGATTTGCCCATCGAGTGGACAGTGGCGACCGGGACCATAAGAGCTGCAACAAACAGTGAAAATGAACTCGGGTAATCTAATAAATCATTTCAAGTGCCGATTGGTGTTTATTCAGTGTCACGCCTGGTCCTGGCCTGGCACCGTGGCACGGGTACGTGTACACACACACGGTCCTTGCAGAGAGCTAACCGAATGGAAGTGCCATCGCCACCGCTATTGTAATATCGAAATTGAATGCCGGTAGGTTTCCACCAGTGGGATACAGGATGTTATAGAGGGACGCCAGAGGGCGCTGGATTTATCGTAGCGAGCTCAGGTTTGCCAATTCGAATGTGTGAAAGCCAGAGCTACACAATTTGGCCATCGAGTACGGCACTCGTACAGCCGGTTAGTTCAGTCGGTAATGCTTCCGATTACGGTGCGGACGGTCCCGGGTTCGATTCCCGGCAGAAACAGTCGTTTATTCGACGAGCCGCGGTACTGGCATCACCCCTGAGCTCCCATTAGGGAGTCAAGAGCTTAGGGGTGGATCCTGCAGCCTGGCTATTCCAGCTGCCATCCCTCTAACCTTCCCTTCCCTGCCCCTCACATATCTCCATAGAGACACGAGGGTGCAGTAATCCTGTAGTGTACTTGGCCCTACGGTGCTTTAAAAAAAAATAATAATAATTGGAGTTTCCGCCTGAAAATTCCTTTGCGTGGAACCTGGTTTGCGTGGTCCATTGCGAGGAACCTGATTTCTCGATAGCTAGGTAGGAATCTTTTATCGACATCTGACATCTTGCAGACATGGACCACGCGATTTTACTTGCATATCCAAAGGAAATAAAAAAAAACATGATATGAACCTTAGAGATTTTCCTTTGGAATTTCTCTCACCGGGACAGCTGGAAAAAAGTCAGACTATCGGGAATTGAACCATCGACCACAGGCGCAGTAGCCGAACGCGCAAGCTCCCACTGCACCTCTAGTTCAAATGTAAAATTTTATGGAAATAAAGTCGATTATAATGAAGTGAACAGGCCGCCAGAGGGCGTCTATGGCTCTACTATTAATTTTATTGGTCTGGGCCTGGGGGTGGGGTGGCCCGCCTGATTAAGGTATCACCTCGGTAAGCCACCCGCCATGTCCTTCCCTGGACAAATATGTTTGCGCAAACGTTATGCTCCTATCTCGCAGGTTCCAAAGTCGAAATCTATACCTGTCGCCACGGCAGTCGTTTAATCCCGTCTGTGACGAAATACAGATGCGCAGTGGATTTATCCAATTTTTTTTTATTTTTTTTTTTAAATTTCAATGCCTATTTACACGTGTCGCAATATCAAGATGCAGTTCTATTCGACCAAACGATTTCTAAAGTGTTTGCCTCTTTAACTATAGTTACTTGGTGGATCTACTGGCGGAATTTTGGGTTGGGTTTGTGTGTGTGTGATCGATTTCCGGCGAGGTCTCTCGGTTGCTTTCGATTGTGCCGGTGTTCCGCTGTCCTGCGAAATGATTTCGCGGGGATCTTTTCGTCGTCTCAAGTTAGTTGTGATCTTCCTGCGATTGGCTTAACCGTCCTCGATTACCGTTTTCCATTAGTTGCTGGCTCAGTCGCTTAACAGCCAGGTGTGTTCTCTTTCACAGAAAATGCTTCCAAGCGACCTATTACTACCTGGACGACCCCCCGCCGCCGAAGAACAATGCCTCCCAACTCAACATGGCCGACATCTATCGTGAGTATTTCGTTATTCGAACTAGTGTGTTGTAACCTTGTGTGAACTTGTTGATAATTGATTCAATTGTTCTTGCGAATTGTTCGACTAAATCACAGTTACCATTGTCACCCATCGTCATGCAAATTTGAAACAACTAAAAGTATGATTTTCATATCAACTTAGTCAGTGTAGGATTTTTCTAGTCCCCTACGGGGGGTTTAACCCCCCACACTTCAGTGGCCCAACCCCCTCATACCGTGCATTAACGGTGAATTTGACCGATACTGTGGGAGTCGGTTTTGACTCTCCCCTTTTTGATCATACTTTGCTGACCCCCCCCCCCCTCCCATTTTTTTTGACAAATTCCTTACTGAACTTAGTCTTTAATTCTGATCTTAACTGATAGTAAGTTTGAGATCAAAATTGTATTTTTAGTTGATTCAAATTTGCATGAATGATGACGATGGATAAGTGTGGTTTAGTTGAACAATTCGCAAGATCAATTAATCAATTCTTTTAAGCTACATTCGACTTCGCCATGCTGAGTGATGACACTACCGAGTAATGTGATGGCACTACTGAGTAATGTGATGGCACTACTGAGTAATGTGATGACACTACTGAGTAATGTGATGACACTACTGAGCTAGCCCGAATGCGGAATTCCCGAGTAGATATTATTAGAGTTATTTACTTGAAACCAGCGGGGAACGGAAATACGATTTTTCTGTTCACACCATTGAAACATTTTGCAATATATTTTTTTTCAATTTTTTCGGTGTTCAATTGCGAAATGTGAATGTGAACAGCGCTGCAGTAAGTAACACCATGTAGTGTGAGACTAAGAGAAAAGAAGGAAACTGGATATTACTTATTTTACATTTTATTAACACATTCTTATTTATACAAAGAAAAAACAAGAACATGTAATCACCACGGAACACCGGGGGAATATCCCCACCCCTCAGTCGCAGCGAGGCCGGTGCTAGCAATGAGCTAGCCATTTGCATGAATGTCAAGTTGTTTTTTTTCGTCAGTCGAGATCCGTTTAAAAACATGGAATATTTGTGTTTGGCTGACGGAAGCTATTTTTTTTTCAGCTGGATGACATTTTGCTCTTAATTTTTTGTCTGCTTGATTCTCCTAACGAAACCACATTTAAAAAAACTGGCTCGACTCGAGCAAGCAAAAATAAACGGATTGAAAAGTTTTCTAATTAAATCGAGGTTATTACTCCGAATGCTGTTTCGCGGGCACTGTCGCCTTGCTAGAACGTTTCGCGCACTTGTTATCGCGAGGATCGTATGTTTTGATAGCGAGAAGCCGGATTTTTAGACGTTTTGTTCTAGTTGAACAAAACAATTGATTCTGTTCATGCGCACCCGATTACGTCAGCTTTTTTCGTAAATTTGAGAACTAAAAGAAAATAATCGTTAAATATTATCCTTAAAAAACGAATTTTAAAATCTAACAAAACGCAATGGATCCCTATGTACCCATGAAGATTTTGAAAGCGAAAAAGGAAAATAAATATAACGAAGAAACCAGGACAAGCTGGTGATGAACGACGACTGAGCTGGCGTTTGCAAGGGTCTGTTCTGTTCCTACTGCTTTATGCAGATTTGTGGAGCCTCGCCAGCTCAGTCGTCGTTCATCACCAGCTTGTCCTAGTTTCTTCGTTATATTTATTATTTTGACATTTGTTGTAAGCCGGTAGAGAATTAAGATTATACGAATCCCAATCCCAATCACAATCCAAACTTTAGTTTTACGAATGAAGAGCCACCTAAGGGATGGTAGTACTGTTCATTAAATGATCGCATCGAACAAGATGGACCGTGGACGAAAATCTAGAGAATGGACGTACGCGAACGTTGCGATGATTTAACGCTATGTTGTGTTACTCTACGTTGTGCGCTACGTATAAATTCACCCCTTGGATTCAAATACGCACCTGACATCTTGCATAATAACGATTATGCGACTTGCCATATTAATAAACAAATAAATTTGGTTGTCTCGCGATACAACGAGGGTTGACGAATTCTAGACTTTCTAGGTATGTTGGATAAAAAGCACGTGGAGCACTTACTTTGAATTTCCACTCGACTTTGTGGACCCAGGGATTTGCACGAATGTTGCACTCAAAGTAGACGTCGTCAGTCTCCTTGATATTGTCCTCTTTCAGCGAGCTGCCCAGCTTTAGACTCATGATTGGTGCATCTGAAAAGAAGCGAATGAAAGAAACAGCCAGGATTAAGTTATTATAAAGCGCATATTTAAGGGATCATTAATTCCATTCACATTTCACAATGTGTTTTTTTTTTTTTTTTAATCACCGTAGTATCTAGTGCACTACAGGATTATTGCACCTTCGTGTCTTTATGGAGATATGTGAGGGGCAGGGAAGAGAAGAGGGATGGCAGCTGGAATAGCCAGGCTGCAGGACGCCAATAGCCTGGGCTATTGGCGTCCTGCAGCCCAGGCTAACGAATAAACGAAAACCTGCGCCGGGAATCGAACCCGGGGCCGTCGGCTTCGTAGGATGTCGCCATACCTACTGAGCCATCGGTACATACTTGTGTACTAATGTTAGCATTAGTGAAACACAAAGAACTGTTCAAGAAACGGTTTGAAACGATATTATTTCGTATATAAATTTTAGCTAAATTCGCGAAAATATACAGTAGTAATTATTGCCTACTAAATTTACGAAATTTTCATATTAGATAATTCGGAAAAATAAATGTATCATTCTATCCTCGGGGGAGGTAGCTACATTTGTATGCTGCACGGTAGCCGCACACCTGGGAGCAGGAACAAATCCGCGTCAGGTAATTGCGGTGAATTTCTACTCTTATTTACATGGATTTTTTTCCTGTTCTAAAGTGTGAGACATTTCTGCAACACCTATTTCCGTGTAAAAATTATTTTTTCAAATGTCGTTTGAAACCAGCAGTTCAAACGAAAACTCAATATTCGTATCTAGTTGTTGCTAAGAAGTCCATATTTGAAGCTGAAAACTCAATATTTGTAGCTAAAAATCAAATTTTGTAGCTAAAAACTCAATATTTGTAACTTATAACTCGATATTTGTAGCTAATAACTCAATAGTTGTAGCTAAAACTCAACATTTGTAGCTAAAAACTCAATATTTGTAACTAATAACTCGATATTTACAGCTAATAACTCAATAGTTGTAGCTAAAACTCAATATTTGTAGCTAAAACTCAATATTTGTAGCTAAAAACTCAATATTTGTAACTAATAACTCTATATGTGTAGCTAATAACTTAATAGTTGTAGCTATAACTCAATATTTGTAGCTAAAAACTCAATATTTTTAGCTAAAAACTCTATATATGTAGCTAAAAACCACTTAGAACACAAATAATTGTCAGTCTGATATCTATTAATTGAGACACGGGCTCTACAATACAACAATGTGACACCTATGCACATAACAGTTACTATATAATTAAATAAAAATTTTCACTTTTAGCCCCCCGAAAGCCTGCGATTCTTGCAGAACAGCGACAAATGCACTTGATTAAAAACCCGTCACGTTTTGTGTACCACGACTAAAAGCGTACAAAGTTGGATTCGCCAAAATCCCCGCGTAAACAGACAGGCGGAAGGCTCAGAGGCAGCAAAAATCTGAACATCGTTTAGCGTCTAATGTAATGATAAATATGAATACCTAAGTGCTGTTCTCATAAATTAAATCTAGTCCTGCTTTATCATATTTCTAATTATGCAGCGATTAGTACGGACTCCATTAAATTTATCATTTTGAGCATCATTAATTGCAAGGCGTTTTCTCCCGCTCCGTGCTTTAATCCCGCCACACACCAACGTAGGTAGACCTCATGTGTGCATTTTTAATTTCAAAGTCTCTGGAGATTGGTTGGTTGGTTTTGGTTGGAGGGAAAATAATTTTTCGAGCGGATTAAATTTTTGCCTATACTAATATCAGCACGAGGATCATATCTGTTGAAGAGTGACATTTTTTATTACAAAGTTAAATATTTCGAAATATTTTCGTAGCCACTCCATCTCCAGGCGTTAACCCTTTACCCGGCCAATTGAATTTTCAATTTCAGAATTATTGTTGTCATGAATTTATTCAAATTACCACAATATCGAAACAAAAGAAATCACGAAAAAAAAACGGACATTATAAATTAATAGAGAATCAAAAATAATATGTATTCTTTTATTAATAACATTGCGCAGGCACGGCTAAATTAAGATTAAAATGTACATGCGCGGCGCCTGTCTTACTGAAAATCATGTGCCGCCATGGGCA
>JAUJYS010005182.1:0-11252 GCA_033995665.1 Melogona broelemanni
TACATTCATGACGTCATCATATAATGTATGTTGCCTGTTCAATAGCTGCCTGTCCTCGGAAAGGCTTAAGCGCTAGTCAGAAATAATATTGGCATTGGTGAAAAAGCAATGATGCCAAATATGCTACTCGCACATGTGAACCGATTCTACTGACATTTTAAACAAAAAGGCTCTACATTGCAGATATTCAAGATTTATTGAAATCCTACTTCGTATACACCACTTTGGTGAATTGTAATCTGTTACCCTGTGGTTAGCGGTAAAAAAATCATGATGCGAATTTAACTCGCCTCGAGCATCGATGGTCGCTTAAATTTCGTTCAGTCTCGTCGAAATGACGAAGCAGCTGTCTTAAGATTTACGAAGTCTGGAGTATTAAAGCGGATCCAATAAATTCCGTCTGTTCACTTGCGTATATCTGCATATATCCTGCTCCATATGTAATACATGGTGACCTGTCATAGTAATAATTTTTTCATCCAAAAAATGTCATGTAGAAATTTGTGAAGCACTTCCACTCCCCCCCCCCACCCCCACCCTTCTCCGGAGCCTCTATATTATCGCCGTGTTTGAATTGCGCTTGATTGCTTTGATTCAGCCTGTCGTGGGATGGCGTTTTTTTTTCTTCTTTTTTTTCCCTCGCTTCTTTTATGGGCAAAAACGTACGACTACATGCATGTACTGTATACGTATTGGCGGATCTGGATCGTGTCTCGGCGACAATGCCTACTGTTAGGGTACAAGTTGTGCGGCTGTCCAGGGCGGACCAATGCACTACGAAGACGAAATACAACAAAGCCAAGTTGTTCACTATAAAAACTATATAATTTAAAATTATATTTACTGGCACAACAGGGACGGAGCAAAGTGCGCTGATCACTCTATACAAAATGAAGAAAAATTCGAAAAAAGGTTACATCATTTTGTAGCCAAATATTTCTGGATTTATCTGCTAGATTGATTTTTCTAAGGAAACACGCAAGCATTATACGGGAGGAATCCAGAAAATAATGCATTTTATTCGTGCGAATTTCAAGCGAATTCAGCTAAAAGTAGCTGCTTCTGAGAAGTCCGAAAATTCGCGAATGTGCACGCCGCCAAATTCATCGCGTGTTCCCGATGCCACATCGGGTGTCGGGTGCTAGTGAAAATAAAACTATCTCATATATTGCCGTAACGGCACGAGAGGGGTACATAATTTCCTGTTGTGATATATTCGCTGCAGTGATTAGGAATACTAATTTTTAAAAAATGTATAAATTTACAATCGGTGGCCCAGGGTGGCACCGAGCCCCCAGCTCCGGTCGGCGGGACTAAATAAAAATACGACAAATGTGTCAGCCGTCCCGATGGGAATTTTTGCGTGCGCTGTCGTATTTTTGCTGATTGTCGCGCGCGGATTTCGCGAGTCATGTCTGTCGTTGTCACCATTTATCACGCGGAATCCTTCCTCCCAGCGCTAGTCCTCCTAACGCCCGTGCGGTGTGACGTATATGCGGGGATTTTTATTCTCGACAACGGGGGCCCGGTGGTTCATATTTTAATACTCATAATCTACGTATGTGGATGCGGGGTGTGCATTTTTTTTCCCACCTCCCCGTCAGAATTGAACAATAACGAGCGAATGGCATATACGTGCATGTGACTACTCGATCTTATCCTTCATCGAAGCGCTGCTGCTCCAGCGTGGGTTTTCCATGCTCCGGGCATCCAGGTTCTATTTGTCTCCTCGGTGATGGGGCGATAGTGAAATAAACAATATCGATTGTAATTGTGCAATCGATATTTTTTGGGAATTACTGATTGTTATTGAATAGCGCTACATGAAATTCTGTGCCTTTCTAAACGCTTGAGCGTTCATATGAGGATTTTCACCAGTACTCCGGGATCAAATAAACAATAGCTCCAGCCAGGAATCGACCCCAGGAACGCAGCACAACAGGTAGTCGCTAAGCTTCGTATATTATGTTCCAATCAATTATATCAAACGCCAAACACGTGTTAGATTGATCACCGGTTATGTCTTAGTTATGAAAATCTGGTCACCTAATAAATTGTTGCTATACTGTTTAAAAACTGGTCTGTGATTAAATGTAGAAATCAGTCTAATTTTGCCTTTTCGTGCTTAGAAGATGACCGCATGATATTATTGCTTTAAAACACTTATTTTAATTTTTATGTGGAAGCAAAACACAACCACAACACCATACAGCACCTCAATAAGTCCTTTAACTTTGTGGGTACCCTGTACAAGAGCTGTATCGGTTAAACGCCGTAGATAGATATAGACGACCCGGAAAGGTAATAACGAAAAAAAGAAGTTGATTGAAATTCGTTTACCTATCTGGCGCTGCAAGTAACAGACAGAACATCGCATAGCGTTTTGATTCGAGAGACACGTTGAAAATACGGACGATATTCATGCGGTAAATGACGGGAAAAGTATATATTTGTTTTGGCAGCGTTTCAGATGCAGCCTCCTGCTCAGAAAGTTGAACAAATTGGTGCCAGGCGTACACGTTTTGGGGGCGTCCAATTTTCATTTTTGTACCAAAAAACTGTCAGCAGAATATGCCTTGATTCTACAATATGCGAATATCTAAGGAATACAGTGCTGGTACATGCCATCTTCATACCATTAAAATAACCATTGAGCTGTTCTGGCAATAATCCCGTTATCCTAAAATCCTATTACTTGTACTCAGCCGTTTTTGCGTGTGCTTTAAAAAACGAAATACTAAAAGCCCATAAATTATAAAAACATTTACATTTTCAGTAGGTCTTTATTTATGGACTTAATTATTTATTTAATGTTTTTAATATCTGTGAGAGGACAAAAAAAGCCTTCTATGCGCCATTACAGCTATCTGATCAATGCATTAGTTTGATGTATTCAGAATACATTACTTTATTCGATTACCATCAATAAATACATTGTTACATCTAATGCATATTGTTGGAAACGATGGTGGAGACTCAGTAAACTAGCGATAGCTGTTATCGTCCATTACGCATTAATGGATTATGCTCGTACACACACACACACACTATTTAAATTTAGACCTACTAAACATCTATATTTCTATTTTTACTCAATATTTAAATCTACTTAAAACAAATAATCGCAACTTATGGATTTTTTTTCGTGATAATTCTATTCTATTTTTACTTCTAAATGTCAGTTGCTGATAAAATCGAAAAAAAATTAATCCTTATTTATCTCCAAAAAGCCATTAGAATATTTTGCAGGTGGCAATTCCTATCTCGTGTTTGTAATCGTAGATGGGCATCCAACTGCGCTGCGTAATGCCGATGCGAGTATAGGAACGATTCGGGCCGCGAGGGGCGCTACCAGTCTCCCGCGGTATAAAGTTGTGTATGGCGATGTGGACCGGTGATGCCACCTCCGTCCGAGCGCGGCTACGCTGGCGATGAGCGTGCTGCTGGCGTCTTTCCCACTTTTGACATCCAACATCCAGGAAGAGTTTTTGGCACACCGGTGATGGGCTGCTGTATGCTCTTTGGCTAATGCAGGCTTGCGCGGTATAATCCGTTTATACGGGCGAAAGCTTTCAGGTTTTTATGATTTTTTTTCTGCCGCCTGGTTCGAACTCAAGTACGGCTATCTGCTGCTGAGATCAGATAATGGAGCCTGCTTAGAATAATAGCTGCATCCCTTTTCTTTTGGGTGGCGGCTTGTCACGTGAAGACGGAAAAGCCAGTACTGTATAATAATAGAATGACACTGTAATTTCGTTGCGATGTTTTCCGGCAAGTCTAAGAAAAAAATCTAAAGCAGGCGCTATTGGAACTTTCAATCGGGAATTTAAAACGGCTTATACTTAGGACAATCAATAAGTAAGGTTATTAATTAAAAAAAAATAATAATAATTACTCACTATTTCATAAAAGTTAAATATACGTTTTGTACAGCTGTCCTTCCTTAATAGAAAACGTATTTTAGTGCAGATTTCAGATAAGTTGCACGTGCCATTTGAGGCAAATGAAACCGGCGTGGGTGCAACACGTGGACAAGTTCAATGGACAGCGTAGCATTATTTGTTTTCTATGGCTTAAAAGGCTTAAAACTTTCTAAATTAATGAGGAATTAGTCGGTGTGTGTAGTGGCAAATGTTTTTAATGTCAATCAGTTCGAAAATAAAGTGAAAAATTGAATGGCGGCCGCACCGACCTCAATGACTATAAGCAAAAAGGGCGACTGTAATGAGCGAATCTGGCACCCGTAGACATCGACCACTCTTTTTTGCGATTGGAGGGCGCTGTATTCTGTTGTTGAAATTTCTCTCAGATTTTCCCAAAATGACACCGAATCAATGCCACATTGTACTGTTTAATTATGATGAAACTCCCAAATAGCGATTCTCAAAAACCACCAGCTTAATTTTTTGTATAGGGCTCTATGCAAAATTTTCCTTGTACGACGACTATGAGTTGAAAATGCTTGTGTCCCTCAGGGACATTTGCACCAATTAGTGTGGAAAAATATATGGTTGAATAAAGGAAGGATAGCTGCACAAAACGTATATTTCACTTTTCTGAAATAGTGCGCAGTTGTGTTTGAAATAAAAAAATGAATAACCATACGTATTGATTCCCCATAGTAAATTTGAAAATCATTATTGGTCTTAATTTTGATTATATATTTTCTAATGAAAAAACCTGATACCTTTTTATTGACTGATAAAAAATTGAATTTTGAAAACAGTTAAAAGTTCAACAAAACATACTTTTAAATATCGTCAAAGATAATAAAATTTCGCGTTTATTATTCAAACTGTTTAGTCTAAATTCCAACAAGATCAAGATCAGCTTTGAATTAATTTTTACTAATAACACATCGGAGCCTAAATGAATCTTCTTTATATGTTTCATCTAGCACAAATCTATTTGATACTGGTTTTAATGAGTGTTTGACGTTTTAGTCAATGGCAAGGTCTAACTTATTTTTCCAGTTTCCTGAGTATGACTATGGAAACGCTGATAATCAAACTGAAGTGACGATAAGTGTTGAAAGTCACTCACAATTTTTTTTTTTTTTTTTTTTAAATCACTGTAATGCCTAGTGGCTAGATCTGACTTATTTTTCCAGTTTCCTCAATATGACAATGGGAACACTGATGATGAAACTGAAGTGACGGTAAGTGTTGAAAGTCCCTCACAAGTAATCTAGAGTCACTGATATAATGTGTAAATGAAATGGATTTTTTATACCGCTATTGAACATACACGTACACAGTTGGTTATTCGTTATAAAAACATGATTATTTTTTCAGCTCATCATATCGAGTGATGGCGGAGAGGTTTGAAATATTTTATTTGGCTACTACAATATAAAGAAATAAAAGTTTTCATATACTACACTGTCAGTGTTAGATAGGAACGGCAAAGGATCGTGTCGCTCTAAGGAATTCGTTCCTTTTCTGAATAACTTTGGAACGCCATCCGTCCTTTTTTAGGAACGTCCTGGACTTTTCGTTCCTTTTTCACACGTTCCTTTTTTATATAGAAAACAAACTCTGTTTTGTGAAGGACAGTTATTTCAGATAAAAATTATGTCATAAAAAGTTTATTAGAATTGTTTTGTGTTAGTGTGTTAAAAGAATTGTTTTAAATAAGTCTGCGTGTATTCGTTGTAATAGCAGTCAACGGACGCGAAATTTATAAAATAATTTATAAATTATTATTTTTTATAATTTATAATTAATAAATATATAATAAAAATAAAAAACAAATTCGCTCAGCAGCGCATGCGCATCCGGGTTGTGAAAAAATCGGGGTTTTTTTTTTGTGTGCAAAAAGGAACCAGAAAGATGATGATCTAGTTCCTTTTGAAAAGAAAAACACGTACCCAACTCTGATTACTGTACTGATCAACGAGTAAATATAAAACAAATTTCGTTTTTCGGACATACAGATGTAACCTTCTATTTATAAGTTTCTTTTTGAGGTGCTGACACCTTTCAATATTTCACTACGGTATTTAATAATATTTCATTTATTTATTTGCACTGCAGTATCACTAAAAAACATAATTTATTTAAACAATTGTTTTCAACGAAAGATCATTCAAGTATCCGGCGAAATTTGTTGGAATAAAATCATTATACAGTTAATTGTTTTTAAGAACCGTTGGATTGCAATAGGCTAAATTAAAAAGTTCTTTCTCGACTAGAGAGAAATGGAAACGGCAACTTCTTGTGAATTATTTGATGTTTTGCGGCCTCCGTGGTTCAGTGGCTATGGTCATAGACTATTAAGCGGGTGGTCCCGGGTTCGATTCCCGGCGCAGGCTTTCGTTTATTCGATTCTGTGGTACTGGAATGTGCCCCTCATATATCGCCGCAGCGACGCGAGGGGTACCGGTACAATAACCTCCTGTAATGTTATTCACTACAGTGATCCGAAATAAAAAAAAATAATAATAACAATAATTTTTAACAAACTTACAGCGAAGTTATATGTAAGTGCGTTAAAAATTCATATTTTTTAACGGCATCCTGGGGAAGATAACCGCCCCTTAGCCACTACCGAAGCAGTAGCTATGAGGAGCGGTTGGAATGGAGAGGAAGGGAGGAAAGAGATGGGAATGAAGGGAGGGCACCGGCAAAAATACCGGTTGGGATTTACGACCCCATTTTGCCGCATTTGTTAAACTTTCGTTAACAGGTAAAAAAAAAAAAAAAAAAAAAAATTTACATAGTATACAGATAATTTTAATAAGTGATCTAAAAATTAAACAATTTGTGTGTATATTGATTTAATGACTTTCTCTTGCTTCAGGTAACTTCTAAGCCAATTTTAACCAATATCGTGGAAACAATAAAGGTACAATTATCAATGTCAGTCCAAGTCCTCGTTTCCCAAACTGTGCTTCGCGGGAACTCTTAGAGCTCCGCGGCCAGTCCTGGAAAATAAAATAAATAAAAATAAAAATGTCATACATAACCTTAATAACCTTTATAAATCGCCATTAAGTTGTATTAGATGTGGCTTTTAGGGGCTCTGCCATTGAAATTTGTTCAAAAAAAGGGCTCCGCAAGCCAAAAAGTTTGGGAAACACTAGTCTAAGTTATGTCACTACTGTAACTCATAAAAAATTCACCAAGCAGCTTCATTTAGATCCTAGGTTCAAATCCCCGAAGCAAATTTTATTTTGCCACGTCGCTAACCCAAATTAGTACGTTATGGTTGTCCTTGGGTTAAACACTAGTTGTAAATTATATTTTACTAGCGCCTAAGCCTGTCCGAGGAGAAGCAGTACTTTCGCAAATTTTATTCGAATATTGCAACTATAATGACGTCACAGTGTGGACATTGCGTAACAGAAACGTTGGCATATTCGGGATATATATTCATATTCAGGATTTGGTGCGCACAATAATTTATGCACACAAAATAGCGGAAACTATGTTTTATTTCATTTAATTATGTAAATCTCGTTACACATATTTTAAGTCCCCTCGTCTCTCTGTCCCTGAGCACTGTCCGCCATTTCTTTTTTCTCAATTTTAAACTAGAGGTTTTTTTTCAGGCTTCTGAAAAGATAATCGAACATGGCATATCAAATTTGTTGCATCATAATGGGAAACAAGAACAGGTAACACATTTCAAACTGTTGTCATATCATTTGTAGTTGCTTAGTCTTTTTGGCAGGTAGGCCAAGAAATGACTTTGTATCCCAGTTATGCCAAGACACGAGCTCCAAATACTACAATGAAGTGAAAGAAAAGGCAGAAAATAGGAAAGAATGGAGAGACATAGCCCATTGCTGTTAAACCAGTCGTAGGACTGACTAACCATTGATTGATTGAGCCTTTTTGCTACCTTTGGGACGTATCCTGGGACGAATTGTGTGCCACTGATGGCAATGTCCAACAGAAAAATTCATTCGGAACTTTAAAAAAAGGCTCCTTTCTAATTTTCTTTTAAATTTTTAGTATCGTTTTAGAATTCATTTATTGAAAGTTTCAATTGTTTGCTTTTGAAAAGATGGTAAAATAAACCCATGATTTCAAATATTAATTCTTATCCTGATCACTGTAGTCACTGATCACTATACAAAATCACTGTACCCCTGTAATAGATCACTGTACCCCTCATGTTGCTATGGCAATATGTGAGGGGTACGTTTTACCCGTATCCCAGTCCCCAGGATCGAATAAATATATTTTTTAAATCATCGTAGTGCTAATCACTACAGGATTACTACCCTTCGTGTCGCTATGGCGATATGTGAGGGGCCTGGAAGGGAAGGGGAATGACAGCTGGTATAGCCAGGCTGCAGGATCTACCCGTTAGCTCTGGACTCGACCCTAGACTCCCTAATGGAGCTCAGGGGAGGACTCCAGTACCCCAGGCTCGTCGAATAAACGAGAGCCTGCTAGAGGAATCGAACCCGGGACCGCCCATCATACCCACTGAGCCATCGGTACGTGCAAATGAGAGCCTGCACCGGAAATTGAACCCGGGACCGCCCGCACCGCAGCTGGCCGCAATACCGGCTGGGCCAAACGTGTCGTACACGGTCGTACCGATTGTACATTTAACTATGCAGTAAAAATTAAAGGGTCATGAAAATTACGTAGGACATTGACTTGAAACAAGGTTTTCATCTTTACAGGAACCTGAAGAACCCGAAGATGCTCTCAAAGCTAGTGAGGTAAGAATTATGCCAGAATAATGTGTGAATGAGCTATGTCGCACATAACAAGATCATGCGCAAAATTATTTGTGTTTATTGACTATTCGAACATGTTAGTGGTCCAAAGTTTCTCGAAAATAAAAGTAACGATACGTCCGGTCATTCAATATTCTTGTTTCATGCCCTTCATGCTTCATTAACTTTGGTATTCTATTTAAAAATACGAGGAAAGGTAATAAATTAATGACGCCTATTTTTTATTTCGAGAATGGAGCATCTAAAAAAAAAACGAAAACATAAACTAGAAAGATGATTTAATTGTCAACATTTTTCCTTAATCTTCGATATATTTCACCTATATATTTTAACACAACTATAATTTGTGTGTGTATGGTTATCTCTTGTTAAGGTGTATGATGCAAATTCAGAAGACAAAGAATACTCTGAGGATCATAATGATAACGATGATGAGGATGATAATGATGACGATGATGATGAATATTACTCTGATGGTCAATATTACTATGATTACGAGTATTACACTAATGAAGACTATTACGGGGTAATATCAATTTAAATTATTCATCAATCATTCATTAGTCCCAGAAAGGATATCTTAATTTTTTTTAATAAAATGCAGACTAAAAATAAGGGTTCTGTGTGTTTACAGCGATTGTAACAATAAAGTGGCAGAAGAGAGCGGGAACAAGCGTGCAGCGTCACTAGTATGTAGCCACTCGCGGGTGTTAGCTCCGCTTTCGAAGGGGCTTTACTGGGAGCGAAATCAGTTTAGGAATGAAAATACAAGATGTCTCTCCTAGCTCCTTCCGCGTCCCTCCCTCGCTGGGTTTATAGACGTTTAACCGCAAACTGATTTCCCTCCCCATTAAAGCCCCATCGAAAGCGGAGAAAACACCCGCGAGTGGCTGCACACTAGTGACGCTGCCCAGTTTATGAGGCAGGCTTCTGCCAACGATCTTAATACAAGCGACGTTGTCACTGTATACCCATAAGGTGGGGGAAGGGGGGATCTGGTTATGGGGAGGGGGAATATCAGTTGTTTTTTTATTTGTTTTCTAACCGACATGATCGTCCACTGTTACGTGTGCTTGTACCGTATGTGTCGTCTCAACGACCGCAGTGGCGATAGTTTCCGCAGCACAGATTAACCGCACGGTGCTCGTAACCAGCACTCAACCGGGATTCGAGATTCAGATTCGGGATTCAGTTAACGATGTCAAATTATGGGCTAGATGGATATTAATTTGAATTTTTATTTTAACCAGACCAGGCGGGGGGAATTTGAGCTAATAACCTATGGCCAGGATTGGAAGTGTAGGATTTTGTAGGAAATTCAAATCAAAGAGAAAAGGGTTCGGTACAGCGCCGAAAAAGAAGACGAACTGAGTGGCAAAATCTGGAAATAGGACACAAATATAGAATTAAATCAAACGACTATAAAGTAGAAAGATAAAAACCTAGTATTATTGTACTTCTGATCCCTTGCTGGGATTCTATGTAGTAGGAAATTCAGATGTATTATTTTTTTATCATGAAAAAGAATATCAGTGAAAACTCTGAACGTAAATATCTCAGAACGCATAGAGATCCGAGGGTGCAGTAATCCTTTAGTGCACTAGTGATTAAAAAAAAACACAAAAAAAAAAAAAAACATGCGTCACCACAGCAGAATAAATCCTCTCCGTGTCAACCAATTACCCGCATGGTACGCAATACCCCCGTGACAAGCCGCGGACGATCGCCCGAGAAAGACGGTAGCAGCCACTAAGGTGCTAACTACTTGTGGGTGGGGGTGGGGGAAGGCGCGTTCGAGGAAAGACAGCAGGCCAATCGGCCGTCTGGCGTCTGCTGGCCTGGCTAAAAAAAAAAGAACCCAGAGATGGGCGCGTCTACCTCGCAGAGTTGTTAGTCAGAATCTAGATAAGATCGTCGGCGGGTGTGCGGGCGTTCGGGGAGAAAGGTGAGGCTCGTAAATCAGACCCTGGCCCCCCCTTTCCCCCTCACCTCACTCCCCCTCCTCCTCACCACCCTCGCCACCCCCTATCAGCCCCTGTTGTGACGCGGAATTACCCGATTGCCACCGACTCAACTACAAAAAAAACTCGACGACGACGGCGGTGGGCCGCATACAGTAGGGGGCCACTACATGCACTCCTTGATAAAATAATTTTTATTTCACATTCTTAGCGTGTTCTTAGAGTTTTCCAACTTTTTTTTTATTCAATTTCAATAATGTAGAGTGTTCTTAGGAGCCGTGTGGTTAAAAAAAAAAAAAAAAAATCCTTGACCAGGGAATGAGTCTACATTAAACTTCGAGTAATTGATTCAATTGTTGCCGTCTCATTCCCTGGTCAAGGACTTCTTCATTTTTTATTAATTGCAATAATGCACGATACAGAAGAAACAATGACCACGTTGGCGTTACAATTTTTGGAACATGCAATTTTAAAATCGAATGAGAAAAATTCGACGATTACTCAATTTTTTTTTATCACCGTAGCGCCTAGTGCACTAGTGCGAGGGGCAGGGAAGGGATGGGGAATGGCAGCTGGAATAGCCAGGCTGTAGG
>JAUJYS010005183.1:0-11252 GCA_033995665.1 Melogona broelemanni
GGTGCATCGTCTCCGGGATGATCATTCTTTCTGTGGGTCCCGGAGACGATGCACCTCACGCGAAAACGGCTGTTCGGACTAGGAAGACGCGTTAGGCCCACAGATAGGGTCTACTATCTACTAATGTTTTAATTGTTGTGTTAAAAATTAGCAGATATCTAATACAATTGTCGTACATCGTGGTAATTGTAATATGTTTTCGAAGATAATACAATAAACATCCATTATCCAAGAAGTTGCCGTTTCCAAGTCTTCTTTGGTCGAAGACCTTCTACAATTTTTTATTTGTTAAATTCCAACGGTTCCTACAAAAAACCCAACGACACGAAATATCAATTACATTTTTTTTATTTGTTTAAATTTTTTTTTCAAGTTTTCAAAAATTTCAAAAACACGAAATATCAGTTTATCAATTTTATAATTTGTAATTTTATCAAATATCAATTTTTATTCGTTTCAAATTTTTATTTGTAAGGTTTTTTTTCACTTATCAATAAAGATGTTTCATTTTTAATATTTTTTTATCGTATATTGTTAGGTCTGAAGTTAATCTCTTACGGATTATATTTAATTTTTCTGTTTATTCTTCCAGTGTATAGAAATTTTGGGTGCGGGCTGTCTTTCGGAGGCACACATGAACGAGCTTATCCAGATCTTGGATAGGATACTCAAGGAACACTTTTCGAGATCCGACGAGAGACAAGGTAAGTGTCTTAGGAGGTTGATTTCATTGTCTGGAAAATTTGATGACGACATTTTTTTTTAAATTAAAATCACAGTAGTGGAATACTACCACTCGTGTCTTTATGGCGATATGTGAGGGGTTGGGAAGGGGAATGGCAGCTGGTATAGCCAGACTGCAGGATCCACCCCTAAGCTCCGGAATCCCTAATAGAAGCACAGGGGTGACGCCAGTACCGCGGCTCGTCGAATAAACGAGAGTCTGCCAGGAATCGAACCCGGGACCGTCCTGAAATAAAAATTAAAATATCTTCATTTTGTCCTGATCTGCATATTTCAAAATAGGACTTTGAATTAAAATATACATAAGAAATCCAATCTGTCCTAATTACTCGTGATCATTTGTGTGCGATTTAGTTTGAAGTACGAAAGTATAACTATTTTGAATTCGTTTTCTTGCCGTTCCGTGTTGCACAGAGAAACGAAAGGATGAGGACTACGACGAGATGGTGGAAGAAACCCTGCTGGATGAAGACGACGATGATGTCTACATCCTGAGCAAGGTGTCTGACATTATCCACGCTCTCTTTGTGGCACACAAGGACACCTTCTACCCCTATTTCGACCAACTATTGCCTCTCTTTATCAGGCTCTTGGTAAGTTAGTTTTCATTCGACTATTTTTCATGACTTGTCTGACAATAGCATTTTAAATTAGTTAAAATATTTAAAAAAATTATTGAACTAGTCGGCCTCCAGTGGCTCAGTGGGTATGGTTACATTCTACTGAGCGGGTGGTCCCGGGTTCGATTCCCAGCGTAGGTTTTCGTTTATTCGAACCTATGGTACTGGCGTCACCCCTGAGCTTCCATTAGGGAGGCAAGAGCTTAGGGGTTGATCCTGTAGCCTGGCTATTCCAGCTGCCATTCCCCTTCCCTTCCCTGTCCCTCACATATCTCCATAGAGACACGAGGGTGCAGTAATCCTGTTGTAATTAGCACTACGGTGATTAAAAAAATGAAAAAAAAGGAACGAACCCAACACTACCTCGATGTAACCCCACCTCGGAGTAACTCACATTGTCCAACAACTAAAACTATAACCCCCCCTGTTTCTGTGTACTAATGCCTCAGGTGAACGTGACCGAGGACTCGGGCGTTGACTACAAGCCAACCGAAGGCTTCCTGCTGCTCTTCCCGCACTCCTTCTTCAGCGGCCTCTTTCATTGCGAGGCCAGCTTTGGGAATATCTCTACTACCTTGTTCTTTCACTTCACGTGGTTGCGTACGTACACCCCTATATTCTAATTGCTCTATCGCTTCAACTAATCTAGGTTGTTGTTGGTTCTTGTTTTTTTTTCTAGTTCCGCCCAAAACCCGGTGTTGCTCACACGCTATTAATCACTGGCTTTTTTGACGTCACTTTTTTAACGTCACCGACACCTTTGGCGAGAGCGTTTTTTTGCTTTCTAAGCAGTGCGTTTCACAAGTGACATTTTGGTCGAGTTTTTTTTTAACTGGGCAGGCTATTTTTGGTGCTGATTCGTAAAAGCGAAATCAATTTCCTAAACACTGACCACGTTGCAGTTGCAATTTTTAATCGCTGTTTGTAAAATCAAGCAAAAAATTAAATTTTAAACCTTAAATATAAAACTAATTCGTTAAAATTAAAATTTATCCACAATGAAATCTTGTGGCACTGAAAATTTGAATGACCACGTTTTAGTTGTGATTTTTAATCCATGATTTTGAAATTAACCAAAATTCGAATATTAAAAAATTAAAACATGCTTTGGTAATGTATTTTTTTAAATAAATAATTTAGTGAAGTCCTGTGCAATATCGAAATTTTTGCGATATTTAAAATTTGATAAAGAAAAACGTTTGAAGTTTTACCGTAGCAGGTTATTAATTCCTTGAAAAATACCCGTGGAAACCTTAACAGTCAACAGATTATTGCAGCTTCCTTTAGTTAACTGCTGAGTTTGACGAAAATATTTTTAAATGCCACGAAATAAATGTGTTTGTGCAATGCAATTGCCTTTTTCGTCGACATCAAACCGATTTAAGTTTTTGTTTCGGGGCATATGGTGCTTCGAACCCCATATACATCCTCGAAGAAATGAGTTTTTAAAATGTGCAAGCGTGGAACAACGGTTACTTGTATAAAACTAAATGGGAAATTGATAAGAGATGTGAATGTTTGCAGCCGATAATGTTTCCATCCCCTCTTGTGCCGATATCATGATTCGCAAATTTACATTTTTTTGGTGTTATCAATTGGCAATGTCTTAGGGGAACATGACCGAGGATATCCTTTTCAACCCCCGACGTGGATTTGTACTTTTGTTCCCCACTTATTTCTTCAGCGATTGGTTTGAGTGCGTTGCTCGAAAGGGCAAAAAGAAACAGCAATTATCCTTTTTGCTGCACTGGTTCCGTAAGTAAATCTAAAAAAAAAAAAAAAATTGAACCCCGCCAAATTGTCCTCAGTCCACTCAGTCTCTCCTAACAACCGTCGGGATATCTGTTGATGTGCTGTTTTTGGTGTGTAACAAATCCGATATGGTGAAACATTTTTAAGCCTAAAATATTGTTCCACAACATTGAAACCAAATATATATTGACCAAATACGGATATTCTTTCGTACCCGGTATATTCTGAATTGAAACAACTGACATAGTTAACTATGTAAATTTAAATTTAAAACCATGATAAAACCCAGGACAGTCAACTTGAGTTGACCGATTTTAATCTAATTTTTCTATACAGAATAAAAATCAGAACTCATTTTTTTTGCTTTGTGCTGTGAGTCTTGCCAACTCAAGTCGAATCTAGATTTTATCGTTGTTTTAATTTTTCATTCCAGACGACATTTTTTAAAAGATCTGCTTCACGAATGATGTTGAGAGACATGCTTGTGATCATTCGTGGTAGATTTGTGTATAACTCGCGTTTAAATGCGGATATAGTTTTTAAACAATTGAATGAATTATCATTTTATGTACGAAAATAATTAGTTCGTTAGGAACTTAAATTTGTTTCGCCATTCTATTATTCTTCAACTAAAAACTTAATCCCCAACACTCACAATTTAGGGATCTTTTCAATTGTTTCTTACTTGTTCTTGCGAAATGGAAAGCTTCCTCTAACAGATTAATCAGATATATATTTTTCGTAATAACTGATGTTTTAATAATAAAAAATCGTAAGTTCTGTCCTTAACGATATTTTCAAAATATCAATAATAATTCTAATAATTATTCCTTCATTAAAAGCTCTTATAAGTAAAACTTCACATATCTAGAAATGTAAAATTAAATGTAAAATTAAAATTATTAATATTGATTTTCGGTAAACAGCTAACAAATCATTAAAATAAATATTAGAACACCAAAGAATTAACAGTTTGTAACAATAAATAAAACGAAGGATTAGCAATAAATAAAACGAAAGATTAACAACAAATAAAACGAAGGAATAACAAGAAAGAATTACAGAAACTATTTATTTATTTACATGTATAATAATTAATTTTGTTTTAAAATAAAACTAGCTATAGTATTTATTCTAACGAAGATATTGTTTAAGGTTTGGTTCGGCTTCGTAGTACTACTCTAGCCCTAATTCCAAAGCTGTTTCGAGTGCTAAGTTATGAATTATATATTTGAGAATTTTTCGAGGTGCCGCTTACGCTTGTCACACAACTCTGCTTAACGGATTACTACAGCGTGATTCATATCCCTGCTTGTGGTCTGTTTCGCTTAGTGTTTTTTCTATTTCCGTTTTATGACCCTTCCACTACTATTGACGACATTTTGTCCGTAATACGATACGAGTTGTACTTGGTCCCTTCGCGTAAAACCGAAAGGATTTTTCTAATTGCACACCAAGCGGGTTAAGCGAGTTCAATATTTTACGTTCTGTCTCGTGGACTTCTAGTTAACTGTAACAAATTGAACAAAAACACTTTTTTTAATTTCGGGACTAACGAAACTAATGATGACGTGTTTCACAACTCTCGTGAATTACGATTTTAAAAGTAGAAAATCAATATTTTTTTCTCTGCTCAATTGTTTAACAAATAAAACACTGTTTAACATTTGTTTCAGCAATTTTGTTGCTATAATACTGTATATTGTTACTAATTGTTGATGTTTACCTATTTTTTCCTTTCTGACCTGTCATTTTCATTGTTTTCATTAATCATTTTTATTTCATTTTATGTTATGTATTCTGTTATTTCATTATTTCATTTCATGTTTTACTAGGGGGAATTATGATTTTTAAATGCAGGAGGATTTTGTGATTTTACTTTCCATGGTTTTTTTTTTAAATCCAATTTAATAACCGGATTTTTTTTTATTTTTTTTTTTATTTTTCTTCAACGCAGACATGAAGGGGTATGGTTAGAGTATTTACAGATTTAATTAATAAGAATTGAATCAATTATTATAATGAATGTTTATAGTATTAATATGTTTTTTGTTTATTTTGAAATTCGGGGTGAAATCAGAGTCCACCAATTTTTTGGGTATATTATTATTCGAACTTGCAAATATGATTTTTAATTCATTGTGTATGTAAGAATCATTGATTTTTGATATTTTAAAATTTGAAATAATAGATTTTTAATATTTTAAAAATGAAGTTGAAAAGTGCAATCTTTAAACTAGTCTTATTTTTGTTATTGTAAAAATAGAAAATACGGTATGGCATGTTTCAACTAACTTATGTGTAATCCAGCTTTCTTCTGTGTCCCATAGCCGATACGGGAGAAGCCCCACATCCGCGCATCGACGACAGCAACGCGCAGCACGTGAACGTCAACGGCGTTCTTAAGCTCACGTGCAAAGCGCTAACCGAAATGTCAACCATGGTCTTCGTCAGTTGGACTTATCCCAAAACACTCGAGGTTAGTTGGAGTTGCTAGACACAGTTTCGCTCGAACTCTTGAACTGTTCTTCTTAATGCTGCAGGGTGGGCTTGGTCGTCATCGTAAATTTATTGGCTAAATTTGAAGGATTATCGACAGGTTCGATTGCTGTACGATTTTGTACTTTGTTACTTTAACCGGTTTTTTTTCGGAATTGAAAATTGAGATAAATAATTATAATTATTGGTAGGAAGTTTTTATTTCTGTTACTTTTTTTTATAGAAAGCTTGTGATACCACGTCTTTGTTTGATATGTTTTATTAAATTATTTTGTTATTATTTATTTGAATTTATTATTATTATTATTTATTATTTATTTTTTATTAATTATTATTAATTATTATTTATTTGAATTTTGAATATAGATAAATAATTAGAATTATTGGTAGGAAGTTACTGTTTCGATTACATTTTTTTTAGAAAGCTTGTGAAATTTTGTTTGTGTCATTTTTTATATGGTTTTATTAAACATAAATGAATGAATTGTTTTCAAATTGATATTTGCAATGCATTTAAGGCAAACAAAATGCATAATTTCGATCTTAACTTTCGATCTTAGCTTAACCTATTTTAACTTTTTTGTGGACTTTAAGTAGAACAGTTGGTTAAACAGTTCGCAAAATCAATACAATCATTTCTGTTTAATTGTACACTCGACTTCGCCGTGCTTTTGCACTATTTTTATTAGTTTTGTTCTGGACTGATTTATTTTGATAATGGGATTGTAAAATATCGCATATAAGCTTGATTGAAGTTTTAGTCAATTTTTAAACTCTCTAAAGTTTTCAATGTATTCACTACAGTGATAACACACAAACAAAAAAAATAAAATACCCGAACTTTTCATTTTCTACGCTACAGTGATCACAAATAAATTTTAATAAATGTATGCGAACTTTTCAATTACAAATATCACTCGTCCAGGCTTCCAGAGTGGTGATCGGCGAAACAGTGGCTATCGACAAGGCCAATCAATTGGGACTGAAATTCCGCGAAGTGAGCAGCACCCTAACCGTACGAGACGCCCGACTCACCGACCAGGGAATCTATCGTTGCAACGCTACCGACCATACCAACAAGAGTGGGCGACACGAGAAATTCATCAAAATCTACGGTAGGTCAAATAGTGCTTGCATTTCAAACGTGCTCATACTTTTCGACACGTGACATCACGCATTGCTCATTTCAATTCTGCAAGTCAGTGTAGTTGCGAGAGAATTATTTGGCAATATGTTGATACGTCCTAACCCACTATTAATTATGTTGATACGATCCGATTTGAAATATTAAATGTAAATATTGCAGTTTCGCAAAGATCAACAAATGATAAACGTTTACGTTAGGTACCAATCACTGAGGCATTTTATTTATTTATTTTTTATTGTATTATTTTTATTTATTTACATTATTATACACAACTGGTGTAATCGCTATTCATGTTCATTTTCGAATTACATGAAAATAAAACGCTTTCAAAATCATTAGAATGTTCACTGGAAAGCGCCGGGCATTGAAGTCATAAAATATTTCTAAATTACCTGTTTCAATTTTTGATTATCTGGAGTTGGCTTTTAATGACCTCAATAAACTATGCTGCTAACAAAATTAAATTAACTGTGAAATTATTATGAAAAATGCAATTTGCTCATGTGAAGCTACGGGATGACAATGAGACGTTAAATAGTCAAAACTTTTTTAATTAAGTAATTGTAATAAAACTGCTAGTTTCGCTGATTGAGAAAAAAATGATTTTTTTTTTTTAAATCACCGTAATGCCTAGCGCATTACAGGACTACTGCACCCTCATGTTTCTTTGGAGATGTGCGAGGGGCAGGGAACGGAAGGGGAATGGCAGCTGGAATAACCAGGCTGCAGGATCCACCAATAAGCTCTGGACTCCCTAATGGAATCTCAGGGGTGACGCCAGGATCCCAGGCTAACGAATAAACGAAAGCCTGCGCCGGGAATCGAACCCGGGACCACCCGCTCAGTAGAAGAATGTGACCATACCCACTGAGCCACTGTGGCCGATAATTTTGATGGTGGTCCTTCTGTTGAATGTCTCCCGAATTCCAAAAATGAATAAAGGATGTATTTTGTAATACACCGTGTATTAATTTTTCCTGCGTATTTGTCTGGGCACCCTGTATTTACGCTCTTAGAAATACATTCCAATATCCTTGCAATACTCGGTTCGATTGGTCTCAAAGTCAGTGTTGCTTAGGAACGGAACGGAAAAGTTCCGTTTCTAGGAACTGGTTCCTTTTTTAAGGAACTTAAAAACGCCTAGGTTCCTTTTAATTTCTGTAGGAAATGGAACGGAAACTGGTTCCTTTTTTCATTACAGGAACGGGAACTGGAACTGGTTTATTTTCAAAAGGAACGAACCAAACACAGCTCACAGTGACTAAGCCTCGATCCTTTTTTTTTTTTGTTTGTACAGATGAGCTGTCCCACATTCATCTATGGAGTGATAACAAGGAGCGGGTGGAGCAGCCGGCCGGTAAGGATCGCATCAACTTCGTGGTGGCCGTGGACGCTTTCCCCGATCCAGTCATCGCCTGGCTCAAGGACGGCAAACCCGTGACGCACGGCAGCAAGTACGAGCTGGGAGCGTTGGAACAGGGACGCACCAATCTCACCATCAAGCGATTGCACCGGCGGGACTCGGGAATCTACACGCTGGTGGTGCGCACGCCGCACAAGTCGGACAACCTCAGCATCTCGTTACTGGTCACCGGTAAGGAATGCTCGGGCATAATTTAAGTCGTTGAGGAAAAATCTTGAATTTGGCCTGTGAAATGACCAATATAGTTTTATTGTGGTCAAGAAAAGAAAGTCAAGAGAAATAAAATTCAGAAAAAATTGTTGTTAAGTCCTTCGTGTCGTTTCCGGACCCCGACCCTCGATCCCCCGACACCTGGTGACTTCAGGAACCAGAAGCCCCCTGAGTTTTCTTGGCAGAATACAGAGGTGGTTTGCCATTGCCGTCCCCCGCGCAGTACCACGAGCCAATCAAACGATCAGCTGCACTGGGAATCGAACCCAAATCCGCTGGTTGGTGAGCGAGCACGCTACCTTTCGGCCACAGCGGACGGACCTTAGATTAATTCTTTAGATTTTTAATACAGACTGAAGAGCTGAAAAGAAAAGAAAAAGGATTTAAATTAAAATAAATGAAGAACACATGTTCCTTGAAGTGGATTTCCTTCAGTGGATCGGAAACTATAAGTTTGATTCAAAAAATTTCTCCTTTTGGCTCCTTCGTTTTTATTTATAATTTTAACCGGAAACACAAAGTGGAACGTCTTTCTAATCGGTCATCTGTCACCAATATCTTTTTGCGTGAAACTTTTATTTATGAACACCATTTTTCAAAATCCCATTGTCAATTTTCGGTATATTTCATTGCATGACTCATAACAGTTTTCCCCTGTTTTGTACAAAATTGAAAATAGATGAAAAAAATGATTGACGACATATAAAAACGATAACTTTTGTTTCCTGGAAAATATTTGTGCGACAACCTTGCCAACTAGTTTAGTTGCGGCACTCGCTTCAAACATACACGCTTCCACGTAATGTCCCGCGCCTTCACTTCCGCTTTGTGCCGCACAAACAATTGGCACTCGCTCAAAATTGCAATATTTGCCAAGCCTCTTTTGTTTGTGCCAGTTGCCGCCGGGGAGCCACATACACACACTAAGCCAAGTTAAACCGATGCCGTTCGCAATTGCCATTTGATAAACACCTACTAAAGGTCACCAGCACTACAGTGCCCAGGCGCCACTGTTTAGGGAATGATAGTCATACGCTGTTCCCGAGGAACAGTTCAATGAAATAACTATTTCTATTTTTAGTAGTGCCCCGGAAACAATATGACTCGTACAATAAAATTGGTGTCATTTTCCTAAACGTAATTGTTGCTTATCAATATAAATTGTATCGATGCTTAACGTTTTGCAGGAAATACGAAACGAAAACTTGATTCTGATTATAAGAGGATAAACTATGAATACTATGAATATTAAAAAAAATGAGTCATATGTCAACGCGCAACCAGTTATTTATAACCTTTTATTTAGATGACCTTTTATTTGAATGTTCTTTTGAAGCGATTAGAGGGGTACGGGATCTCCTGTAATGTTATTCGCCCCATTGAGAAGGGGGAAAAAAAACTTGTTCAAGTCTGATGTGCATCTTAATTATTTATTCGAGTACGTTTTAATTACGGGTCCTGGTGCTCAAAATAAGTATCCATGTCGGAGATACAAAGTGCATAGATATTTTAATCAAGTGACTCAGTTACGAATGTTAGTTCATCTAGCAAACAAGTTTAGGCAAGTCTAGTAATTTTACTAGGGTCTTAACATCTTGTTTGTTGCCTGAAAATAAGTAATAGGTATCCCAGTCTGAGATAGTGCATCTTTTAGTGAACGGTTGTTGGCTTAGCTACGAATATTGGCTCGGCTGATTAACAGGCAGTCCTGGAAAATTGTTGCTCTTTCCTCACCTTGTATGTTGATTGAAAATGAGCACTAAAGTATTGAAATTGCTTGCGTATGTTTCAATTCACTTGATAAATTCTCTATATGAGATTAAGTTAGGCGAGTATGTATCAGTGTTCCTGATTGCCCGAGTAGCTTTGTATCGAGTTTTATAAATTGCACATGTCATTCGTGTGTGCTATTTTTTAGCCACAATTCTGTTTTTATTGACTTGGTGGTTTTATTTTTTATTCTCTACAGTGGATTCAGCGTCAGCTCCATCGGTCGGCATCACATCTTCAAGCCCGTGTCCGTCCAAGCCATGTGGTGAGTTGTCCGGACATCCTTTACTTTACCCCACCTTTCCCCAAACATTCTAACCTGGCTGCGAGTCAAAGGCCGATTCCGTGCCTCCGTTCTAATCTGACCGCGGGGGGGTGCGCTAACGCCATTTTCGTCTTATCTCGGGTCCGGTATCTGCAGTTAGGGGCGGCGCGGTTGAGCAGTTAAGTGGCGGGACACTTTGGTAGATGTGTTTCCGTAATCGTTCCTCCGCTTACCAGATAACCGATTAGTGCGCTACCGATGTCTACATTGTACCTGGTTGCCAATCCTCTTTTCGGTACGACGAATTTTTTTTTTTTTTTTATAAACCACTGTAGTGCCTAGTGTACTACAGGATTACAATTACAATTACAATATAATTACAATTACAATTACAATTAGGATTACTGTACCCTCGAGTCTCTATGGAGATATGTGAGGAGAAGGGAAGGGGATTGGCAGCTGGAAAAGCCAGGCTGCAGGATCCACCCCTAAGCTCTGGACTCCCTAATGGAAGCTCTGGGATGACGCCAGTACCAGATCGAATAAACGAAAGCCTGCGCCGGGAATCGAGCCCGTGACCACCCGCTCAGTAGAATGGGACCATACCCAATGAGCCACTGGGGGCCGACAAATTTGGAATACTTGTAAAGATTAATCAGACAAGGAAGAGAAAAAATCTTGTTTTTTTATCTAATCCATATTGTCACGACCTTGACCAATGAACTTCACGAACTTTGATAAAATGACCTTTCCCCCAAAATGTAATATAGCTAACAGACTCAGCCACACAGAAATAAAACAAACTGTTATTGAATAAAAATA
>JAUJYS010005184.1:0-11251 GCA_033995665.1 Melogona broelemanni
ACCGTAGGCTCATGAGCCATCGGTTAGTACGCTTCCCAGCAGCGGGATTACAGGAACGCGCCACCGCTCCCAGCCAACCGTTCCGTTCCTACCAAACACTGAGCGAGATACTAGTGGCTTTGAAGCTGTGTCCAAAAAAGAAGAAAAAAGATGCCGCCATTTCCATCAGCCGGCAAAAGAAATATATAAAGCCAGCGAGACCATTTCGACCGTGTTGTATGTCCAATTCCATAAAAAAAAAGTTGCATCTTCCCAGTGTGTGTGAGCGGGGGTGTGAGAATGTGAATACCCGCGGGTACCCGCACGAATTTTTGACGAGGTTAACCAAGTGGCAAACGCCTTCCAAGGCAACACACGAGGGCTATAAGAACTGAGCAGCAGCAGCAGATCGAATAATAAAAAAATTGGACTTTCAGATCGTCGTTGTGAACTCGTGGTTCACGGTAAAAATTGCTTTCCCACCACTACCACCAACACCCCCATCCTTCCCCATGTTACAACTATAGCCGCGGCTCTATAGACGTGGCTGCATATATTTACTGAGAGAAAATAAAAATATTTGATCGTAATAGTGACATAGGGGCGTGTGCTCGACTGCCATATATATACAGGATGTTTGATCCTCCTGAGGCCACGTGTAGTTAAAGTGCATGCGTATTCGCAAAGTGAGCACTCCGCTACGATACAAGTAGCATTAGCTGAGCGCTACTCTGATGTCACGTGCGTTGTAGTTGAGCCGTTAGCAGATTCTACTTAAAACATGGTGCTCAATTTGCATTGGAAGGATTTTTGACGTTGAGCTACTAAAATACACATTTTCATTAAAGAACACTACACTTTTAGCAAGTGAGATCTGGTGCCTAAAATTCCATGGAAATTTGGCAATATTTAAATTGATTTTTGCCAGTACAGTCATACAGAACATACACAGAGCATAAAAGAGAGTCTAACGAAGATCTATAGAAACTAATCTAAAAGCCTTACATTTTCAGCGTGAAAAACGATTATAGCTCATTATTTAATACGCGTTATTAGAAGTACCCCCAATAAATTACTACCATGCCAACTTAGTTGGCATAAACTTTATAATTATTTTTTATCAGAAAATTGAAGTAATTATTATCGGTTAAGACAAGTATGGTTTGGCTATCCTTTTATCTAATTACATTTCATAACGAGAGTGACGTCCTAACCCTCTATTAATTATTACATTTCATATTCAATCAATTTTTTAATTGTTCGGTAGCAATTAAAAGAGTTACCAAACTAATGAAAACAGCTAATTAGGGCGTTACACCATCGACCCATTTATCCATCGATTCTTTAATCGTTTACAAAAATTTCCAGTTAATCTGTATAGACCATGAAATTGCCACCAATTAACCAGGAAGTGCACAAAAACTTATTTAATGAATCCTTCCTGCGATTCGAAATTAATAATTTCCTTATTACAGGTATATAACAATCCACCCTGCAAAATAAAAGCACCCACAGACATTATCGTTTAGTTTCCTATGTGAACAGGGAGAGACAAGTGCAATAGACTTGCTAAAATATTTCGCTCTTGGCAAAAATCGGTTTCACTGATGAAATTATATTTTTTCTGCAATTAAAAAAATAGCCATCTTGAAATTAGGTTAATGGAAACCGTATTGTATTCAGTCACTCTCTTTTCTACTTGATCAGCTCGAATCCGTCCCTACCTCGTCCCACAACAAAAAAAAAGTTCGTACATTTGATTGGACTGGAATTTGATCCGACGAACTCCCGGATAATTTAGTGAGCGTAAACAAAACAAAAAATATTCTTCGAAGCAATTACTTGCCTACTTAGCTGATTGTCTTTCGGCTGAGAGTTTTTTATATATGCTATTATAGGGGTGATATGACTGCTGAAGTGCCCAACAACGACTAATCCTCCTAAAGCCCTCTGCGCTAACAGAAAAACAAAATTGTTGATACAGACGTATTTTAAAATGACATCTTCAATTCATTATGTTAATTAACCTGTATTGTATATCTTTAGGTGCCTTTTTTCTGATACAATTTTTTCATCCCCTCACTATAGTGAATTTCCCCGCAGGATATTCGGTATCCCTCCAATTGCTTAGTCAATGTCTGAGGGGCACATTTTTACCAGTACCCGGGAATCAAATAAACGGAAGCCCGCACCGGGAATCGAACCAGATATGGTCCAACCGGCTAAACAGGTCAGATTTTTTATCACTTCAGAAGAACTAAAAATATAATTATGCCCATATGCACCGACAAAAAAATACCTGCTAATAAGCTATGAAGCATTCATATGACCGCAATTATTCTTTAGCAACAGATGAAGAAATCACATGCCAATGAATAATTACAGTCACGTCAACGTTCCATAGTTCCACGTTTATCCTCTGAAAACGTTATATTTTAACGGTGCATACGACCATTAATATTATACCATTGCTGAAAAGCGTGAACTTTACACAATGCGCCATAAATGACTTGACACCCATATTCAAGTCGCCCGAATTTCAGTGTTCGACATTCCAAACGGGAAGCTTCTATCTTTTTCTATTAAAATATCGCCTCCAGATAGGTTCGACTATTCTATTTACCAGGATCTATCTATTTTTTTTTTACAATAACGTGGGTAGGGCGTATGCCCAGGAGCGGGTAGATCCAATTAAAATATTGTCACGTGACTTTAGCTGTGCGTTCGACAACCGCACACGCGCTCACGTGAAATCAGATTACACGTGCCGACTATTACATTTGATCGGTCGCGGTATATGCACACACAGAAACCCGCGCTAGAGCAGTGTTTCCCAAAATTTTGATTCGCGGAGTCCATTTTAGAACCAATTTCAATGGCGGAACCCCTCGGAGGTCACCAATTTTAATGGCGGAGCCCCATGCTATACAAGTTAATGGCGTTTTAATTTTTATTTTATTTTCCAGGAGTGGACGCGGAACCCCTGGGAAATGACCGCGGAGTACAGTTTGGAAAACGAGGTGCTAGAGAGACTCGGTATGGACTGCGCATGCGCGCACACGGCCCGAATCGAGAGATACTAATAATAAGAACCCGGCCAATTATCTGTTCCTAGCGCGAGTTTGCACGTGAACAGGAAAGAAGAAGAAAAAATCGACCGAATAAACATTGATAATGATGCTACTACACCCACGTATACCAATTTAACATCGAGAGATCTTCTTGGAAGAAATGAAATCGCGTTTCGAAGCATGGCATGCGTGACATGCTTTTCATAGTTTAACGAATTTCGATCAATCTTAGCCTTGTCCTCAGAAGATCTAAAATCAGAAGGAATGGGGTACGTGTACCGGTACTGCGACGAGAACAAAAATAATGACAATATCATTTCCTTATTATTTAAAATTGCCTCTTTAGGTCCATGTCTTTTACGTTTTAAAATATCTATTATTTTGTATATCACAATATACGGGCGCCTATATTCCGAAACATTCCCGCTATCTTAGAGCATTATGTTAAACCAGATAATTCTTTCTCTTGCTTTAGAAACTATTTAAAATCACTGAACTCAATCAGGTAAAAAAGATGGCGTTACTAAATTCGCATTTTATACTCGCACATGCCTATAAACCAAGAATATATATATGAAATCTGCACGTGCAAATTTGATTGATTTTATAGCATATGCAGATTCGATAGTTAACGACTCCCCGCGTCATGTTCGGGTCACCGCCACGGATTCCGGGTTGAAACTAGCACGACCCATCATCAACAATTCAGTTTAGCGCACTCCGAATGCGTTACACACGGGAAACGGCAGCCGCTGTGTAATTGCGAACAATGTTGGCACATGGACCGGCGGTTATGCATCACGGGTCACGGGTCAAGTGCTAGGCGTCACGGTCGGTGAATCCAGCGGGTCAACCTGGCGACCGGTGGCAGCGGTCACCCGTATATTCCGTCGGCATAGTCAGTCGTCACATGAAAAATCCTTAATGGCAGTCATTATATAGCGGCCTAATCTTATTATCCCTTAGCGCGCCGATGAAAAGAGATGAAAGGTTAGATGAATTGTTGGCTGAATCTTTGGCGCGTGGCTGCGATCAACTGATATTACGCAATAAAGCAGCTTTACCGATATAATTGAGAAAAACTGATTAAATTGATGATTTTATTTACGTTTAATCAGTTTTTCTCAATTAATTATTCATCTGTCTCTGCGTGTATTTTATACACAACCATCGTTTTACCGATACAGCTTTGACAAATGAACAAACACTGAATCGTAGCTGTTTATTTTAAACACTGAATCAACTAATGTAAATAATATAATTTATATTTCTTAATAAAAAATTAATTTATTTTAGAGTAAAAGAATAAGTGGGACTATTAATTTGTTTATATTTGGGTACAACTTTTCAAGATTATGGAAACGATTTAAAATATAACTTACAAGAAAGTTGTTCTATAATAATGTGTAAAGCTGGAATTTCAAGAATATACATTAATATGAAATGCGTTGCCCAATTTTAAACGAGAAATAATTTCTATCAACAGAATATTGCCTTTAGCAAACTGATTTTTCCGACCTTTTCACCTCTGAATGCCGGTGACAATTCAATATGGCATCAGCATTCTATCAATTCTAATTTCGTTGGTCCAGTTGGAGCCGCGTACGCCCTATAACACGTGCGGCAGCAAAGCCCAACTAAAACGTCGACTAAAATCGCGAAAATTCTCAACACGCGCCAAATGACGTCAAATTAGCGAGCACGCGCGCCAGTTGCCTATTTTTCAGCGGCCGCGGTTCGAACGCGCGTGCTACGGGGTCGCACTAATAACAGAACATGGTCACGTGCTTGCAAATTATATAGCGACAACGTATTACCACATAGGAATCAGTCGCTCAAGAACCTACCACGAGCCAATCCAATGATCGACTACATCGGGAATCGAACCCTGATCCGCTAGTCGACGAGCGAGCACGTTCACCAATCGACCAGATCGGACGTATCTTCTCACATTTTTCTAAGTATTATGTGGTGCTTTAAAAAACGTTTTTGGGTCCCTTGCTTTGTTTCTTTGTCCCCGGCAATAAGAAATAAAAATAATGCCAGTACACGAAACACAGTCGGCTATAAACGCCATTGGGGGCTTTGAAGGAGGGATGGGAGGTGGGGATGGTTAGAATGCACGACGATATAAAAATAAGTCGACAGTAGCTGTAGACGAAATACCTTATTTCAATAATGATTCGAGTATGTTTGATGTTCTGTGAACAAGCTCATAAAACGCTGGAGCCTGATATCTTTCTCACTATGTCGGGTTCTATCGACTGAGCCGAAAATTTAGAGCACAGAAATATAAAGATGAAGTACAGGTGTATTCACCTCAGACCCCGAGTTCCCTACCAAATTAGCTAATACTAAAAAAACCTCCTCCCCCCAGTTTTATGAACAATGACAATCACAATCTCAACCCGCAAGCAGTCCCTTAGAAGGGGTCTACGGCGGGGGTAGTCAAACCGTCAAATGACCAGTTTACGAAGCTAACTTATATTTTCTTACATCCCCCACCTGTTACGATGAAGGAATACCCTTGAATCGCATCTTGCGATTGGGGCAGTTCCTCCCATCCGTGACCATGTGAATCTGTTAATTACTCAAGTTATATTTATGATTAATAAACTCCCATTCAGACAGAGATTCGAACCCAGACATCAGTCTGAGTTTGTTCTCGTTCTGACCAAAATGTTGGGCCGGGAATGAAACCCGGGATCGCTGCACCACAGCCGGATCACAGGCGCACGTGCCGTGCACGTGCATTAGCTTTCCAAGTACGAGCATGAGATCTGAGGAGGATGCAGGTTTGCTTGATCGGTTAAGGCGAGTTGGGTTATGCTGTAAATTTATATTTTGATGGACGCTTATACATTATGAAGCGAGAATAGTTTGGTGGGCGAGCGAGCGAAGAGAAAAAAAAATGTCAATAAAATTCTCGGCAAGAACATTGGCAATAAGTGGCAGATGGATGTTATGTATGGTAGGGGGGGGGGCGTCGGTGGCGTGGGGGGGGTGTAATTTTGACTGCAATTGCGCATTAGTCACTCTATTTCAACGTTACCAGTTCCTGCAACACCCCGGGGCCACCGTTATTCAAAGACGAGTCATGCTCAACTCTGACTCGAGGGTTATTCGTGTAATAAACCACCTGTGTGACTCACACTCCGTAGGCATTAAAAAGTTACGTTCAAGTCTGCGGTACCTTTATTTTAGTGCTAAGGTATACCAATTTAATTAATAATTCGTCAAACGTATCAAATGTTTGCCTAATTTATTTTTAGTTTTTTTTTTTAAATCTTAAATATTATGTTTCATTTTTCCGCCTTTACCAGGAATATTTAATTCGCATTTTTTTCTCAAGATGCCGTGGAGATTATTGCAACTGTACTTCAATTGTCGAAACTCCGTTCTAATTTTTTTTAAACCCACGTGAGGTCGCATCGTGCATCTCAGCACAATGCTAAACCCACCTGCGAATTAATTCGTGCAATAATTCGTGCTCTCTGCACGCTGTGTGGCGCGAGTCGCTTTAACAGGGATGTCGCCTAATGTAACTTATTGTTTTAATTTCATAATAATCTTTCTTATATCGTGATTTTAATTATAATTGCATTATTTAAATTGCAAATATATTTTTTAATACATTTTACTGGGCCTAAGCTGCATTTTTTTTTTTTCGTGGCCTTCCAGCGTTGACCCGTTTTACTGGAACAACATCCAATCGACCGTAAATGTATAAACCAAGAAACCAAATGGTTCAAAAAGTTGGGAAAGCAAAAGTAGCAAGTATAAGGGGTGGTGGTAGTGGTAAAGTAAGCTAAAAGAAGCGAATGGGAAGAAGAGGCCGGGGGGAGGTGGAGGGAGAAAGTCAGGGTGTGCAGGGAAGGGAGGCTAAAGGCGAAAATGCATATAATTCGCGTGCCGAGCCCTCCTTTTCTCGGTGTTTCAAACCGAGAGAAAATTACTCGGCCCGAAATAAAAGTGTTATGGAACCCGAGGGAGGCGATTATATTCGAGGCGTTGGTCGCGGCCGGCTTCACTCCATCACAGGCATACACACGCACACGCACGTGCAGGCTCTTCTCTCTCACAGCTCAACGGAGCGCTCTTTGTCGTTCGGGATGGGGCTCGCTCCCTGGCTTCGTCTCGGTGGCCTGGTTGGGAGTGAGCTCAAGGAGAGCGGAAACCAGAGGTTGGCGCTCCGTGTCTCTCTCCTTGGGAGCGCGTGGTGCACTGCACACGTGAGACAAGCCGTTGGATGGTTTATGGGGCGAGCCCGGGCGCACATGAGGATACAGCGTCCGAAAGAAAATGCGTCAGGTGGCGAAAGATAGGACGTACGTCACGCGTACGTTGTACGCGTGCACTGGTTAAAACGCAAGTGGTTTTCCTGTGGCATGAACCATATCTTCCGTCCTACCATTCAAAAATCAAACCATCCATCGTAAATTAATTATAATTCATTTGCATATCCGAACTAGGTTTCGAACCCATAATCTCCTAATAGTCTCACAGCACAATCAACCGAACTGCAACCCACAAGACTACCAGCTTGCGCTATAGTCGTACAGAACCTCTCCATGATCAGAAATGGTCGCCTAGCGCCACATACCGGTAGAAGCTATGAGGCGGTTAAAAAGTTGTTCAATAGATGGTGCACATATCTAATTAATAATTGCGAATGAAATACAAAATAATAAAAAATTAAAATAAATATAAATGCAGCGATATTTTTTACTGTTTGACGCAGTTCATTGAAATCGCATGTACTCACAATGCAAATCGAGTCGTTAAATTGGGTCGAGATCGTTTGAGAAATTTAATTATTTTGGTGGCAAGTTAAAAAAAATTGGAATTTTGTCTAGTCTAGGCTTCTGACATGTCTGACCCGACAACGTACAGGTCTCATTATTTTACATCCATTCCGAAGAAAGGAACGAAATTTTTCTCACCCGAAAAATAAGGATGTTTCGGTCGGGGATCATAATCAAGAACGCTATCCATTATGCCACCGATACCTCCCACTTTGCTCCTCGGGACCACTTTCTTCTCTCCCCAAGTATGCTTGCTTGTGGTCGTCGGTCCGCATGACTTCCGTCTTTATCTGCGTCGGCCCAGAACACAACTGGTTTCTTATACACGCCGGTGCAAAATATGTCTGCCGAACACCAGATAGACCCCCTAAACCTATTGTTTTTTCTTTCCACCCACAAAATCGAGCATTAAAAAAATTCGGAATGACTTTGCACCATGTAACATCATGTAGCACGGTAAACAGTCAACTTTTTTCTTATCACGCTTTGTCAAGAAAGTTGTCGTTCTCCAACATCTTATCTTACGTCTGGGTTAGAGAACAACTTGCTCGAATTGCATCTCTCAATTCCTCGGTCGTTTTATTGGCGAATAAACCAACTAATTCGCGGGAATGCCACCAGAGAGCTTATCCGAGACAAACATCTTTTCGTCAAACTTCATCTTGCCAAAAAAAAATCGAACAGTTATACGGCGGTCACGGGTTCGATTCCCGACGCGGGCTTTCGTTATTCTTCCCGCTTATTGGATCTTGGGATGCAGGTAAAAAATGTGCCCCTCACATCAACACGAGGGGTACAGAGTGTCCTCTGACCATTCACTACAGTGATCGTAAATAATAATAAAAAATTCAAGAACTTTAAGAGAACAGCTACATTTAGATAGAAATTTAAAATAATGTAATGGTTCATGATGGCGAATACTTCAACGCTTCTGATGCATTATCGTCTGTTCACTCTCATGTAACACCACAATGTACTGACATCCCAGCTTTCTTTCACAGAGATAAAAAATGAGCTGTATCACATCTCGCCGATCTCTCTATTTTTCCATCTCTTCCATCAGTTAAAACATCGGCCGGCGTTCCACGTGCAGCACAATGAGGAAACGTGCTTTTCTCTACTGCGCATGCGCCGTCGCCGTAAACAACTGCGCTTTTAGCCCTTGTGTCCCCTACGATGCTGCTGCCAGTACGCTTTGTTTGGTAAATAAACACGCTCTGCACGCGCTACATATTTAATGCCGGCACGCGCATGAAATAGATCGGGCCAGCCATGAACGCGCATATATACCAAGTATATATCGATCCGAACCGCGCGCGCTATTTATATATACACAGTGATTCATAAATTTACGAACCCCCCCAATCCCTCTCCCCGCCATAGCATCACAACTCAGTTAAATATGATAAAAGTGTCATCAAATTTTAAAATTTGGCACAAATAAAATACAGTATCATTTATTGTTAAATTCAAATTTCCCGCTACGAATTTTGTATTTTAGAGGTGGCGCTGCGTTAGAGCAACTGCACAGCATCGTCTGCACTCTGCTGTAAACAATAGCGTTCACAGAGGAAGCCAAGATTGCAATAAATTTTCTTGACATTTTTTTTAGCATAAACTGAAATACCTCAAGGTTTTGCAGAATATTTACTAAAAATTTGTGCCAAATTTCATAACAATCCAGTCATTCTTAGCTGACGTATGGAGCTACGACCGGAGGGTTCGCAAATTTATGAATCGCGGTGTGCAGTCACGCCGAATCGATTGCGTCAGTGTCGAGGGCGGAGAACGCGTCACGCGAACCACTTCCGGTTCGTGTTTGGGTGGTTGGGGAGGGGGTGGTAAGGGGGAGGGGTTGGTCTCGGCAACGGTTAACCAGACAGGTCCCGGATGTGGTAGAATGGCGTCCGTTTAGCGCTCAACAAAGCCACCGCGAAGCCAGTCTCGAAAAAATGAAATAATGGGTCAAGCCGCGCGAGAGACCGTGTGGTCAAGGTGCCGTGGTGGAATAGGAACGGCAAAGGAACGTCTCATTCCAATGAAATCGTTCCGTTCCTAAAGAATGCTAGAAAATCATCGTTCAACAAAGTACAAAGTAACGCTTCGAACGGCCTTGTTCCTAGTTCTAGAAAGGAACGTTGGAAAGGTCATCGTTCCTTTTTTAGAAACGTCCAAGGACGTAGGACGTTCCATTGTAACGTTTCCATGAAAATGAAAATCGCGACACGCTCGATGAATTGCGAAGGTGTATTTATGTTTTATAACTAAAATTGTTAAATCATTTGAAATTCACAAGGAATTAGGCAGGGGAATATGGAGATAATTGTTCGTCATCCAACCAGTTGGAAAATCGCGTTGAAAATTCGAGGAACGTCAACGCTCCTTTTCTTTCGTGGAGGAACGAGAAACGTCCTCGGTAATTTCTTCGGAGGCACGAAAACCTTTTTAACATTTTAAATTTGCCAAGGTCTCAGGAAGATATGCCTAGCAATCGTAACGAAGGAACACGCATTTGAGGGGGGGGGGAGGGGCGAGGAAGCGATGCTGTACAAGTTGCGTCTTTCCGAAAGCAATTTCTCGTCTATAAGGATGCAATTTCCGCGAGGTAAACTTTTGTGGAAATACATATTCGCGGATCTCTTTTTCTGGTAAATACGGCGTAAACATAATCGGTAGAAGTGGAATCGGACGCGGCATGGGTAGAGATGGGGTAGGGGGCGGGGGGGGGAGGGGGGCGAGAGAATTTGGCATATATGTACAGAACGAGAATTCAGCTCTGAAAATTGCTACTCTTCCAATTGTTTGACTGGGGGTGCATCCTCGTGGACACTGAATGGGGCAACCGCGGCCAACACAGAGGGTCTGAAACTTGAGTCCTTTAATTGGACGTACAGATTCAATAATTAATAATTTTTAATACTATGGTGATTGTACAAAAAAAGCATTAAGAAAATTAATCTATTGAACAAATTAAACTTTCAATATATTTTACAGATTTACTTTACAGGTTTTGTCGGTAGTATTTTGTCGGTGATTTCTATTCATTTGTCTGTCTTCCTGAAGTGAATCGCTGAAGTGATAAGCACTTCAGGAGATGCTATACCCCCCTCACAATGCTACGCCAATATGTCAGGAAACCCATTTTCACCTTAACTCCGAGATTATTCGAATAAGCGAGAGCCTGTGCCGGAAATCGAACCCGGAATACCGATGCACAACAACCGGTCAAAATACCGACAGCAACGAGTCGTAACAAAAAAATGGCTAAATTACACGTTCCCGGAATGAGCGACCTGAAAATACGGTATCGAGTGGGGTGCGTAGCGAAACTGATTTGCCAAACCAAAAACATAACATGAAGTGAATAATCAGGTGAGACTGACTTTCGCTACGCTC
>JAUJYS010005185.1:0-11250 GCA_033995665.1 Melogona broelemanni
CCAGTACCACAGAATCGAATAAACGAAAGCCTGCGCCGGGAATCGAACCCGGGACCACCCGCTTAGAAGACTGTGACCATATCCACTGAGCCACTAGGGGCCGACTTGCGACCTGTGGGCGCCCTGATACTTTGGCCAAGCTTAGCCTTTTGACCTTTAACAAAGTATACGCATGGGTCACACGACTACTTCCATTCCCAAGGAATGTACGAATTTTTCTCGCCCAAAAAATTCCGGATATCTCTGTCGGGAATTGAGCCAGTGATCATCAAGATAGTAGGCGAACACGTTAACCTCATGTATGAGGTGAAATGTAACTGACAGCTATTTTGACAAGACTGTCGACAGGTGTATCATGGGCTAGAGAATAATGGTGAGTAACTGCTGAAGACCTATATATGCGCAGTGACATATACCCGTACACTTTGCAAATGAAACATGACAAGATGTCTCTATGACGTCAGCTGAAGCGGTACTTTATGGTTGATGACAAAACAGAAATAAGAAAATAGGTTACCTGTAAAAAGTTTTTTGAGGCTGACAAACCATGAATATCTCATTAAGAATGCATGTAATATATGAAGTACATGACCCGTAGTTCAAGTTACCCAAAGTCCATTTCCAGGAGCAATAAAAAATCAAACAAATGCACTCACAGGTAAGTCATAAAACCCAAAGCCAAAAATCATATATACCGTACTTTCCGCCTCAGCATTTTGATTAGCTGCACCTACTAATTGAACTGGTCCACATTTTCAAGTATAATTGCATGTGTTCTTAAAGTTCAATCAGGGTTAGTAGACTTGGAATTGAGCCAATAACGAGCACTTTATTTTTCTTGATCAAATTTTATTCGACGAAAATACCCAGACTTGATTCGCGAGCGACCTTTGACCGTTTAACCGCAAGGGTATAACATTTATGTCTCATGACACCAACCAAGTTCGTTGTACAACTCAAACAAGCACCCGTTGAAATTATTGACGACCCCCAACTCCAAGATTTAGACGCCACAATTATAAACAACACCATAACTTCTAGTTAACTTCAAAACTGCTGTGACTAGAACTAAACTCTGGTCACCAGCCCCAACTATAGCAACCAACCCGTTACAATATGGAAGGCCTGCCAGCCCAACGGGGTCGTAGTCATATTATCACACAACGTGCGTGTAACAGCAATGCTCCAGGTATAAACTAAACACCAGACTATCGATCAAACAAAGGTGCCCAGAAGTATCCAGACAGCTGTGAAGTTACACGACAGCAGCTCCATTACACTGTCGAGTCAAATATTAATGTGACGATAATAGGGTTTCGTGGACAACAGGGTATAACGTAACAATGGCCTGTGGTGAAACATACAGGTAACTGAAAGCCTTGTAACTGACATGGCATGTGCGGCAACACGACAACGGCCCCACACACATATCGACACCTACCTAGCTGGAGGCACTTGTGAAAGAACTCGACGCTGCCGCTCAACGGCACGCGTTTCCATCTGTACTTGAAGCTGGTGCCCTGCAGCTTCTGCGAGTGGCTGGACGGACTGACGGACGGCGGTGGCCCGACCACGTCCAGCGCCGGGAACGGCGACAACAGCACCGGCACACACTTATCAGACACGGGCGACGTCAACGCGGAAACACTGCTATCCGAGCCGGACTTGTAATCCATAATATCACTTTGATCACAGACTGGTGTGGTGGTCGGAGGCGGCGACTTCAACGGGACAAGGGAGGAGGGTGTCTCTCCGAGAGGCGGCGCCACAACGTGGCCGTGAAGCGGCGCTACACGGATATGTCGCGTTCCTGTAAACACATTGTTGTTATTGGTGGTGACGGTGTCGCGAGCGGCGTCGTTCGGCGACACTTTTCGAAAACACTCGTTCAGGTTGTTGTTGAACATCTCCACCTGTTGACGGACACTAGTTTTTGAAGGCACGCTGGTCATTTTTGGTAGCTGGGTGGCGGCCGTACCGCGCCGCACGAACTTGCTGACGATCCAGGGTGACGCGCTTTGCCGCTCTCTCGCTTTATCATCGTTTTCCCCCAACTTTTGTTTGGCGTTAGTTGGCTCCGTGGCCGCCGGCGTCGCTCCCGTCGCGCCGCTGATGAGTCACGCATCACGCCGTTCAACACCGCGAGCGCTGACGTCGTACCGCCCGTCGCCATTCAGTGCACGCATGGCCAAAGAGCAAAGAGGTAAAGGGTGTAGATGCCACGCGCCGTTTTAAATAAAAGTGGAGAGGGCGGTTGCCGTTGATCGATCAGTTTCAATTTTTTTCGGAGTCGAGTACTAAAATTACGGGGATAAGGGTTTATGGTTCCATGGAATAAATCATCTCATTTTTTATTCGACTTAATGAAAAATAATAATGGTTGTGTAATTGTGTTCTCTGTTCTGAGGTAGACATTACGCGCGGTACGATCTATCGATCACAGAAATCTTTAATTTGATCACTGATATAACGTTGTCTATAGTATAACATTATCAATCAGCCATAAACATTTGGCACATTAACTGGAAACTACGTATAATATTTTAATAATCAAACACAGCACTGTTCTCTTCAATTTATTTTTTGTTTAAACGTTTGCAGTTTTTCAAAAATTATAAATCAATTGCCGCATGTTCAAAAACTTAAAAATGAAAATTTTATTTCGGTATTTCCTCGAGTAAACACTTACCAATTATTTGGCAAAAGAATTGGTAAATGCCCTACATGCCTTATCATGAAAATTATTTTTTAATGTTCCTCGAGCTTTCTTATTCCGTGGCACATTGAGATCTAATTAATGTTCCTCGGAACGAGTCTTCATACCGCTAGCCCTTGAGTAAATATTTCTACTCGACGCATGAACCGATTTCATGAACGCAATTACGATTATCTTGCTGCCAACTAAAAGTAGCTGTTCTGACATGGACTACTAAATTGGTGTTGTTAGCGAGACTTGCAGCCCACCCCTGCGGGCAAAGAGAGGGTTAATGGCGATCGACTGTTGATAAGGGTTCACATCTCGAGAGCTTCCATTTATTAATACATCTTTGCTTCTTGCGCTAGCAAATGGCTGTAAATGCTGATTAAATTCGCAGCCCACCCTGGCAACCCATCGCATAGGAGACAGGCTGAGTGCTCTTGTAGAAAAAAGTGACGCCGCGTTCTATGGGCTAATATCATCCACGTGGATCCAGCCGCCTCAAAATAGGGATCCAAAACTGCCTCAACAACAAATTAACCTATGCCTTAAAAAATGTGTTTTCGATGAAAATGTAAACAGATATAATGTACATGTATAATCAATTTTGCTCAATAGATGAAAGTTATTGAGTTTGTTTGATCTTGAAGAAGGTTCCTTTCAGGCTCTTGGAAATTTTCCTTTACCTTTTTCACGTTGAACAGTAGATGGATACTATTTAAAAAGCAATGAAGCACCAACAACATTAGATTAAAAATGTTTGCGAGCATCACTGAGCAAAGTCTGCATCGTTCTTTTTACGACATTCGCCCCCAACTCTCAGACATGTTTTCGGAATGATGATGCAAGGATGATGTGATTCAAGAGGGGTTTTACTAGAGTAATGTCAACTTTAATTCCACGGTCTCGCGACAAAAAATATATTCAGGACGCGCTTCTAGAAACAGTTTCGGAGACCATTTTGGGTGGTCGGAGGGGCGAAGGGGGAGGCGCGAAAGCGAGAGAGAGAGGACACGAAAGATTAAATTCTATTTTGAAGTACGCAGGCGCATCTCGACAAGCGTCCAAGACATTTAGACGAGTAAGGCTGGCCCGCGAAAAAAAAAAAAAAATAGGTGCGTACAGTCAAAGTCAATTGCGACTTACGTAGTATGAGACAGAATCGTTGAAAATTTTAATTTATTGAAATTAAAAACCACTTTCCACTACGTATCCGCGCATGTAAAATAGCAAGTAAAAATAATTTTTAAAATATGAGTGAATTTGACAGAAGTTAATAACGACGATTTGTCCATTCAAAATAATAGATAAATATAAATAGGACGCCCAGACTTTGAAAAAATTATTAGGATCTATCTTGCAGTGAGACAAAATAATTCACAGTTTTGCACAAATCGTATTTCGCGAAATAACTTATCATAAAGTTTTGTTTCTTTTATAGCTAAAAAGATGTTCGCACGGAAAATTTCAATGTTATCCTTGAACGAGAGAATGTTCATCTCAAATATTACCCACAGTGTATACGTCGGCGAAGGAATGCAAAATTAAAATAATCGCCGATTTTAAATGCACATGAGCGCCTAAATTTTAATTTATTTTAATTTTGTGTTCCTACGCGTACCGGTTTATTTTGTTTAGCTATTTGTTGCTATTATGCGTCGTCTTAATGAAATGATTCTGCACAATTGAAGGAGTCTCCACACACACTGGGTTGAAATCGTGCTGATCCTTTCTAAAATTAAATATGGCACACGTGTTTCAAATTTTTACATGCACAGGGTTAACGTGTCACCCAGTATACACGCATATCCGGGGGGTCTGGTAAGCATTTTTCACCGTGCTCTACATTCCGGCGGTCTCTCTTCGCAAAAGCTATTTTCTGCGCCCGAACAACGCGGTGAAACACACACATGCGCGCGCACCCCAAAAGCAAATGCTAGTCGTAAATTCGAAAAGGATGCTTTCCATACTAACTAAACAGTCGGCATAAAATTGGTTGTTTACGCAACACGGTGACTTGAATGACAGCCAGTCGTCCAAATTGGACATCCCTGTGAACGAGGAGCCGCTCGTTCTCAACGTTGTTACTCAATGAGAGAGAATATAGCGAATCGATCGAGCGAATTATCCTCATGAGTCTCACGTCGCATAACCCAATTAAAATATTTCCTTTCCCCAAAAACCCATTGCCTAGCAATTTGTACATAGCCAGTCATTCACTAGTATGTTTATTAAAAATAGACGTATCTTTGTTTAAAATGGGTTTATTTTATTTTATGTTTATTTTTATTCAATTAATGTTATTTGGATGTTTAAAAAGTGTTAAATTACTGCTAAAATTAGTTTAAAAACGGATGTATTGTTAAAAATGAACAACAGGAACAATTTAAATATGCTTTTATATTTAAATAATTAAAATGATATATTTGGGTTTCAAAAAATATATATATATATATAAAGATAAAGATAATAACCGAAATCGAAAATTAATATTCACTTTGCGCAAATATTCATATATGTCATGAAGTATTTTGCTTAGGTCTAACGCGTCACGAAATATTTCGACTAGCTGGAGAAAAATTTCAACGTCTACATGTTAGACCTAACCAAAATTACAATTTCTATCGCGCAAACGGGGGTAGTATTATTACTCATTAGGTTGCCAAAATGAAAATCCCACCTAATTTAATTAAATAAACTGTCGTGACTGGGACTCCGTTCTCTGGAGGATTTTGATCTGCAGTTTACTCTTTCGTTCGGAAGCTCTAGTGTCAATTTGACGTTTCTTTACTGTGTGTTTGTATCCATCCGCAAGCACTTTATATGTCCTATCTGGAAAACACGAAGAACTCATGTTCGACGACATTTGGCAAATTGGCGCAGCCCGTCGTCTTCCGCGCCAAAACAACGAAACAAAGCAAACAATTCTTGCCAACGTATTTACGACTATGTTGAAAATTCGATAGTGGCATCCGGTAATTTCTGCACCTTCCGCGTATCGGTTCGAAAAGAAGTGAATCGAAAGTGAAACATAACCGATTAAGTGCCAAAAGTTCCTAACGTAACTGCATGAAAACGAAACAACAATAGTGCAATTTTAATATCAAAGCCTATTTAGAAATATGAAATTGATACACTAAAAAACTGCTCGCACTCGCTCTGCACGCATCTGTTATGCACGCATCGCCATCTAGTGGAATAGATTTGAAATACTTTGTTGCGCGAGAAAGGAACCCCGACAAATGATAAGATTATTGCTCATGTCGATCATGTCGATGTTGTCATGATCCAGACGGCCACTGCAGTGCCTTCACAACATGACAACATTTTAATGATTATTAAATATTATTGGGTATATAAAATATCCGAAAGTAATATTTTTCGAAAATGTTGAACAATGCATGACCAAATATCAAGCAAAAATTTGTCCCTGGCCTCGCCATCTGATCCAGCACAGGCCGCCATCCCATAGTTGCAACGTCACTATTAAAATCGCGTCCCAGTATGACGCCCTGGCTCGTGAGAAGCGTCTGGCAACAGAACACAGGCTTTTGAATAGCTATTCGTTGGCTGACTGAATAGAGCTCAGATGGAACCCGAATCTTCTATATAATTGCTCCAGAGAGGGAGATGGGGTGGCTGGGGAATGAGCACAAAAAAATAAAACACCACAACGGGAGAGAAAGGAATGCGCAATTGCGCACAATGACTGGAGAGTGACAACCCCAACAGAAAACATTGCGCGCAGCACAGACAGACACAAAAACTTTGATTCCATTATCACATTTGTACACCCATCCTCTTCTTATTCAGCCCCCTCACCCCGCCGGGTTCCCTCCCTCAAACCCATCCAAACCCTCGCTGTCGTATCCGGCGTTTAATAGAGATTCAGCCGGCTGTATACGACACAATAAAGTCGACTTCATTATTATTATGTCGCTTTTCGAAAAGAGAAAAAAAAAACGAACCCTACGATTGAGTCAATGAATGGCGAAAAACAACAGTTGGAGACGACGAATTTGTTGTAACGAGAAAATAAACGAAGAGATGAAGCAAAAGAATCATGTGTTACGAAGAAGAAGAAAATACCACAGCTATTACATGTACATGTATATTGATAAATAACACAGAACAGTCTTTGAATAATGAACTGATCCAATAGCTGATACAAGGAAAGTTTTGTGTAAACACAGGAATTTAGCATATGATATTCCCATTGATCAATAATGATCATAATTCGAATAAATTCTCATTTGGAAAGCCCATGTAGACAAATTTTAAAATACGAAAAATGATCGATGCCAAAAAAAAAAAAAAAAACCATATTGACTGACGGCCGGCGGGACGTTACAACAAAGCCTTTTGTTCTCATCACATACGTTTTTTTTTAAAGAAATAAAAAAACAAGTGTAGGATTGGTCGATTGTTATCGTTTTTAGCACAATAACCAAAACGAAATTCAGGTCGCACGAGCAAATGGCGCACGAACATTGCACAATGGACCAGCTTAATCGCCGCCCATGGAACGCGCAAAAAGAAAATAAGAAAAAAAAAGCTGCAGGCGTGATGTACACCTCTTTCCCCTGCGGCTATAATATCTTCCTGAGGCCAGAGACGATTCGAAGCATTATCCGATAGAAACATAATGCATATAGGTTGAACCGTTGAACGCTACCATTTTCAATTGCGTTCAATGAAAAAGTAATTAACTATTTGCGAAATTTGCATTAGAAGTTATTCTGTTACTTTCGGTTCCAATGGTTGTCGCTAGCGGCGCTTCATCAAACGCCGACCAATTGGCAATTCGTTTCCCTCGACGGCCGCTAGAGGGCACTACGCCGTTTAGGCGATTTTGGAAAGTTCAGTGGGCACCACCAGACCCCAATTGGCATTTTGGGGACAGCTGGTCTTAGGAGGATTACAAACCACCATCAATCAACATCCTATACGCTACGTTCGAAATATACACACGTATATATATCGTTCTCCCCGCCAATACCTCTTCCTCCCCCGCAAACAAATAAACAACGCAAACAAATGTCGGACTTAACAATACCAACTCGCACAATATTTTAGACCGCAGAAATTGGTGGGGAAAATGAATCGCTGCATTAAAATGAGCGCGCAAAATTCACGGCAGTTTATTTTGAAGAACAGCTAATAATTCAGGGTTAGGCATGTTTTACGCTTCAAGCCAACGACCCCGTACATGTATCCAAGCCGGAACAACCTTTCCAATATTTCAGAAATTTGAAATGCGTAAATGACACATTCTAAAAGCGAATGACTGGAAGAAAAAAAAAAATGGATCGGAAAAGAAAATAGATCCATCTGTCATCTAGTATTGCATCTCTTTGTCCGCTGCATTCAGAAAAAAGTGACATTTCGTGGCCAAATATTAACGAAGCCTATCTTTCAACAAGCCCTCAACCGCTGGATGTCATTCACTACATAACCAACCCATTCCCCACAGACTTTATTTTTTTTTCACGGCGGGCGAAAAGGTAAATAACCTGGCTGGTGCACGCTAGGTGCCAAAGGGTTCGCGGTTTACGCGTGTTCACTCGAAAGCGTCTCGTTATCATAAATTAAAAACGCACAGCCAGGAAGACGAATGAAAAACCCCTTTTTTCCCCCCGCCTGGCCACCTCCCGTTCGCCCAAAATTGGGCGGTACCGGTAAAGATCACGCTCCGTGAACACACGTACACACAACCGTAATTTATTCCAACTACTCCATTTCGATGAATATAAAAAAGAACGGCTATAAAAACTACAACATGTGTCCAATTTCATTAACTCTGTGCATTGGTCAAGTGGCCTACGATATCCTCTTAAGATCAGAGATATCGATTTATTTACTTTCTGTAATGTTAATGGAATTTGAGCGCAAGTCATCTTTTTAAGGAGAACAACACAGGAAATGGAACTAGAAAAGGACTACACAAAAATGACGCTTAATTAAGATTTATTAATTCTGTTTATAATTAATTAATTCAATAATAATTAAATAAAAATCCCGGTTGGAGAACGCTTGTCCATGGCGTCACCATGAATCGTAGATGACTCGACAAATCATAACAACAACAAAATTAATTAACCATGAAAGGTCAAAAGTGCTATATAATAAATAAAAATAACAGAAACACATAAATTTGCGTAAACTTCTTTTCACCGAAATTATGTCACCACAACGTACTTTTCTTTCACTTAGAAAGAACGTGACGGCCATGAGAAATTGAAGCGCAATGCAAATTGAAATTTTAATGATTGGCTAAATTTTAAATTTATTCACACTAAATCAATAAAGAGCACCGTTCATTTCCAATTAGATATGCGATAAATTAACACTATTATACAGTGTAGTGTGATGAACTGGTGTGATGATGTTAAAACTGCATTCATGCAGTTTAATCAAAAATAGACACCTCCCTACATTCGCATTCACGCGTCCATGTATCAACCAACTCAATTTAAATTGATCAGCGGCGGTTCACATTAATAGTGCTTTTTGAGTGTAATCGTCCATTTTTCCGGACATCAGCACGAAAATCGACGAAACGCCGAGCCAACCAGGAAGTAATTTCGGCACGGCCGTAACTTTAACGCGTGGGCAGTGATAAAAAATATTATTGCCGAATGCGCATTGTTGTAATTTTTATGAATATTTGTAACGCAATGCGATCGGACACTTCAATCGTCGAAGCCGCGCAGGCAGCTACGTAAACGTGCTGCCACCTGGCTACAAAAAAATGCAACTCCCACAAGAACCATATAGTCAGCCATATAGCCAGCCAAAACGAGTACTTGTTACGGAAACTTTCCACATTTCCACGCTTTTCCAATAGATGGCGTCGAGCTTACGTGGAAGGAGTCGAGATGAAAGCAGCGCCAACTGGCGGCCCTTGCTCTATCTGATAAGCAGACGTAACGGGAAAAGTAAATCTAATTGACTGGAGAACGGGTTCCAATAGTAAAGCAATCGTATTAAGCTGCCCTACCAAGTACGTTTTTTATCGGCACCATTTGTTTATTCAATAATCACTTTCTCCTACTCACGCCCCGATCAAACAACATCTTCCGATAGCAATAAACTCAAAGCAAGCACGCAGGCAGATTGCCGCTTCAACCGCAACCATCTGTCATTAGTTTAACCGAGTAACCAGAGATTGCAAACGCAAGTGCGTACGTAATTGGAGGAAATAAATTCGAATTGGTTCGTGCGAAGTCTTATTTGTGGGACGAATCCCAATATGTACATATGCCGGCAAGTTTCTTTCTCGTTGTCTATTGTTTCGTATAATAATAGACCGGCTCCATTGATAAACAGTTATTTGAGCTCGGGTTATTCTTGACGGAACAAAACAATCGGATGACTTGCGGCAAATAATTGTGAGGCTTCGTCGAGTCTCTTAGAAGTTCGTTCGTTCGATGAGGAATCAGATGTTTAGGTTCTAATATAGTGCTTCGGCACATTAAAAGAACAACGACGCCAATTATAAATCCTGCAAAATACAATCTACACAAATAGAGTAGAGAAAGTAAAAATGTCAAAAAAGACTAAATGCACTTTTCTTCCAAACTTATTTTGTTCTGAAAGACCACGAGATAAAGTAAAAAATTTTGTCTTAGTACCTAAAGTGACAATATCCTCATTTCATTATTACAAGAGTAAATATTAATTTTTAGTTTGGGTACATTTAATTGAAAAATTAAATATAAATACATTTTATCACCCTAAAAGATATAAACCACTCACAACAATAGATTCTATACCACTCGTGTTCCTCTGGCAATTGGCCAAGAATTGTGTCACTTATTTTTCAAATTACGAAGAATAAACTAAAGTTTATCTTGAGAAATCTTTCATATTTTTTTTGGGACCTAAATAATAGCAGACATTTAAACATCACAATCTGCCAGAACTCAAATATGCTCAAACATTAGAGCATGGCGAGTGAATAACTGGAAGATATTGACTTTTCTGATCCGTTTTCCCCACAAAGAAAAAAAAAACTGGTTTCAATCAAGCCTCATTTAGTTTTAAATGGAAAACCGCTGTTTCATAGATACCCTCAACCCTGTGCACACACCCAAAGAGATAGATGCCCGCAGACCTTTTCAAATAAACACAAAGCTTTTCTTACAAACGTGACTATATGTATACACTGCAGTCACTGCTCAGTAAGACTGTGTGCAAAAGCCGATGATATTAATGGAAGTTCATGGAACAAGTTTCATAATCGTCTTAGCCTTTTGGAACGGTAACTGATCTCTTCTGCGTCTTTGTACACGATGAACCTAGTTTGTCGAAGCGCTGGAGGACAAAACACAGAAATACTGCTTTCGTACTAGTCTGATACTTCAGAGTTAAGGGGGTATTCCATTACGCTACTAGTATCTGCTACTACTATCCCAGATAGCAAAATAGCCTAGTGTAATAGGGTTACTCGACGCTGCTAACTACTAACTACTGACTCTAGCTATCAACTACTCGAATTGAACCTGTTCAATTCTAGTAGCCAGGAACCAGCTACTAATGACGTAAAACAA
>JAUJYS010005186.1:0-11249 GCA_033995665.1 Melogona broelemanni
TTGCAATTCACGTGCTGCTGTAATTTGCGCGCTTCAGCTGCATTTGCCGCGATTATTCGCCTAGTGAAATACCGCCTAAAATCGATACCAAGTTCACGCTGAGACACACCGGGTCTTAAGATGAAATTCAGTATAGATACTAATGGCATAAAGTTCAGTAGGGGGTAAATGGTTGGCGAAGGAGTTCCGTGGAACGGCGGTAGGACTACCTGAAAACGGAAATCGGTTTTCGCCGCGAATAAAAAAGAAAATAGAAGAAAGAGGTAAAAAAGAGGAGATGGCATATCTCGGCACGTTATTAAAAAATAGTGCAATATCGTCAGCGCGCAAACCCCCTCTTGTCTTTTTTTTCGATTTGGCGTCGGCAACCACATTGTCTACGGGCAGAACGACAAAAGACTCAAGTCTCTTCTCTTTGCCGTCGTCCAACTCGCCCTATATTGAGTGGATGCGGCCGTAAGGCGTTATGAAGCCGGAGGACCCCACGACCATCTTCCATCTATAACCCCGCGTGATCCTTTCTCCACTAGCCCACCCATTCCCAATACACCCCCTATCCCCAACACCGTCTCCCATTCACCGGCCCACGAACACCACCCACCACACATACCGTGACAAGTGGTTTTCAAAGCTTATCAGTTTGTGTAGGGATATTACTTTAGACCAGTTATGTGTCTCCCCTATACGGGTGCCTCGTCTAGCGTGCGCAGCGTACGGAGACCACGTAACCAGTTAGGTAGGTGGACTTAGGAATGGGGTACTGTTTTTGAACGTGATTCTGAAGACATATAGCCTCGCGTTGAGGGATCTGAAAATCAATTTAGATTTATCAGCTTAATTTTGGTTTGATTTTCCAACTTTTGAGGAACGGCATTGTAAAGTATTTTATTTTTTATGACGATTTTCATTTCCTCAGGGTTGGTTTTTCCGCCATTTTTATGGTTATGAGAGCAACTTTAAATTACTATTTTTGGAAACTTATAAACTTATTGTAATCTTAGTTTTTTCTGTATAAGATAGTGCAATCATATTAGAAAAAATGCTGTTTCAATATGATTTTAGTTTCTCAAAACATTTTGGCGATTTTTCTTTAAATTATGGTATTTTAATGAAGAGTGTAATTTGTGTAAGACTGTGTGCCAATTCAGGACACGTTTTTCCTTTTTGTCAGATTTGTCCATTTGGTTAAATATTATTCATGCGCAAAGCCAGACAATGTTGAACGGCTTAAGAGCGGTCTCAAGATGATATATGGGGGGATCCATATGCGCAGTCCTTTAAATAAGTATATGGGTCTACGATCTCAGATACGCTCGCGTTGAATATATGCTTATCGCATCACATCGGTGGATCGTAAATTTTACGAAATCGATAGAAACAATTGCCGGGCATCATTTTTTTTGTCCGAAGACCAGTAGCTCTCTTGACTGTGTAGTACGTAAAACAGAGCTTTGCAAACATTGTATGGGTTTTTTTATTTGTAACTTTCAAGAGCCAACTGGTTCGACATTTTGACCTGCGCCGCGCAGAAAATCACCAAACCAAATCTGACAAATTCGGAATTCGGAAGAAGTCTAGAATCTTGATACTTGATAGAATTTCCAAGAAGCGAAAAACAATTCGAATTTCTTGTTGAAATATATATATATTTTTTAAATATTTGTGGCAATATGGGATGCAGTCTGTCCAAAATAGAAATCAACGGGTCTTTAAAATAGATAATTTATTTCTGTTCAAGTATTTATCGATGATTCCAGAAGATAAGATTGAAAAACCTACATGGGGACTGAATTCACCTATTTTTTTTTCACGCCCATGTCTTCGCTTTCGGGCATTCTTGAAACTTTATCCTCTTAAGACGTCTTTCCCATTTGTTACATAATAGAAAATTTCAGATACCCCATTTTTCAAAAGAAAAAGTGCTTCTTTTAATTAAACTTGATGTTTCCTGTAACACAAAAAGCTTGATCGGTTAAAAAAGAACGCATTTTTTTGGCATGTCCGTTTTTTTGGATTAAATGCCGATGTCGACAGGGATCGCACTATGGACTCGGTCAGGACCCGTCCAATAGGTGAACTTCGTGTCTTAAGAGAGCGGTGTTCGCTCGGTCTCGGCTGAAAAGTAGGTCTCGCAACCCCCCCTTTCTCCTCGCGAATAGAAAGTCTAATATTATATGAGGTCTGAGCACCGAGCTCGAGTCGCTTTGCAAATCTAATCTCGCTAGCTCGCTCTCTTTCTCTCTCTCTACCGTTTTCGCTTCCCTTTTTAAGAGGCACATAAAAGACGGCAAAATTGTCAAAAATAAGATCTGCTATTCACACGGACGCGGTTTAAACACCGGATTTATATGAAAATATAATTGCAATAAATGTCCCACCGCAGTCTATAAATATATCTCCATCGTAGTCGACGCGATTCGCGAATTTGATGGAGTTGACTTGTCGAAGTCTGTCGAGGAGTTTTATGCGAGAATTTATTACATAATCGAAGTCTGGGGGGGGGGGAAACGGCTACCCGGTGGGATAGAAAGGTGCAATTTTGCCTGCACAATGTGACACGGTCGCCGACCGTCACGGTACCCTCGAAAGATGAAATATGCGCGCAAAAACGGTACAATGTGACCAGATTACGAATAATTTTAAATATCAAATCAGGATCACAACTGTTCTGACCTGAAATTAAAATAAAATTTAAAATGATTAAAACACGTTTACAAAAAAAAAATATAATCAAACATCAGTTTATCTTATATTTCACTAAGTAATTTAAGAATTTCATTGAATTTTTTATTTGGCAATATTTTTTCTAGTATTAAAAAAAGTATATTCAAAAACGAGTATTTAAAAATAGTTTTTTATGGTTTTACCTACGTATTTTGATTGCTAGCGAGGTGCCCCTTGCGGGCATCCAACGAACTGTCGACAGTCTAGCAACCCTTGCATAGAAATCGATGACGGCAACGCGACAAAGGCGCAATGCGGGGAGAAGACTCGCGCAACACGAGTCCCCGCCAGCCGAGAGCGAGAAAACGCTACGTAGCGCATACGCGGCACGCGCGGGGGGCGCTGGCTGGATGCGCGGGGAGATCCAGCCGCAACCCAGGCGCCGGCGTTATCGGTTTCTGACGCAGCCCTGGGCCTAAACATGCGGCGGCTTACGCATTTAGCGAAATTGTCGAAGCCAAATGGAGAATTTTTAAAGCTTTTATACCCGGGAGGGAGGGAGGGACGCGGGTGGGGGGGACGTCGGTGCGAGGGGAAAAAGGTGAGGCTCGCACGGGCGGCGTCGGAGTGTGGCAGCGACGGCATTGGTGTGGTGGCGGTGATGATGACGACCCCGAAGTGGCACTGCGGTGAGACGTGCGGGCTAGCTAAGGATTGAGAGCTTGGCGATGGAGTCTTTCTCGTGTATTGGCGACCGCCCCGTTGCAGTCGCTGTCAAATGTAACTAGACGCGGTGCTAACACCTACAAGTGACAATACATCCCACTCGCACGCATCACTGGCAAATATGTTTAGAGAAAGTTTGTGTATGACTTTTGGAATACCTGGAGTACGACACTTGGTTGTCTTTAGGTATTACCTTGAATAAGTGTAAAAGTTATTTTCATTATTATGCAGTAAACATAATTTAAAAGTTAAGGAAAATTATCACATACTCTTACTTCCTTTTTGATGCGATACAAAACAAATATATAAAATTAAAAAATTAAAATATATATATTATGCATTTGAAATTACAATATTTTATTTTATTTATTTTAATACAATGTCACAGTAAGGTAACCGCCGCAATTTATCCTTTTTGTGCTGCTGATTGTTACTGCCCTCGATTACATTGGTATGGAGTCATCCAAAACAGGAAGTTTGGGCATAGAGAATATCGTTGACTGACTTGCCCGCAGTGCACTGAAAGCTCCCCCTTGTAATCTAGCTTCGCAGCACGTCTACCCCTTTGCCTGTTACGGCCAACATTCATCGTTCGTTTTGCTCAAAGATCCAAATTCTTGATGAAAACTACAAATAACATAAAATAATAAAAAATATTCCAATCCTTGATAGAAACCGCAAAAAATAAATAAAAAATAACGGAACTACTTCGTCAGAAAATGCCCAGTGGTAGTAGCTGACGAAATGCCGCCAACATATCACACGAACAATGAATGCTGACGTGATGGCGACAAACTGTTTCGTACCACCACCCTGTACAAATGGGGACTAGTAGATTAGGCGCAGCGGCGTAGGAGAAGGATGTGACGTTGATGAGTTTAGAAGTGAGCTTCGCCACTGTGCCCGCGTGTTGTACGTCGCACGGAACGAAAAAGAACAGGGACGGAAAAGAAGCAGAAGAGAACAAAAAAAAAATGGCGATAAGTGGGCTAGTGAAAAATTGGCTGCGCGATCCGCGTCGTGCAACGTACGCTGCAAATTAAAGCGCCATGCAGTCCCCACCCGTATGCACGTACGGGCACGTGAAAACCGTACGGCGAGTCTACGGGTGGAAACTATGGCAAACATAAAGTAGGGCCAGCTTGATGCGGCGGTGGCGGGCCAAGATTGAGGCTGGGGAGGCGAGGAGACAGGGGAGGGGGGAGGAGGAAAGTTCGCAGATGCTCGCAATATCGACTTGAGACTTCAGGTTAAAAGCAGCGCCTTTAAACCACACAATTCGTCGTAAGACTGGTCGTAACCCAGTCGGTATTGCAACCGGTTGTGGTGTGGTAGTCTTGGGTTCGAATCCCGGCGCGGACACTCGTTTATTCCATCCCGGGGTACTGATGAAAAAATACCTCTTACATACTGGCGATGATATTGCCATAGTAGCACGAGGGGTACATGATCTTTTGCAAAAAGATCCAATTTTCAGTTTTCAAATTTCAAATTTCAAGATTGCAAAAAGGTTCACTACAGTGATTTGAAATTTAAAAAAAGGTGTAAGTAAACTTTACGACTAGGTTTAATTAAGAAATATGAGCACAGATTTGTGCATTCACGATGTGATCAATTTTAAATAAAAAAATAATATTTTTTATTCACAATTGATTGAAACTAATTTAATGACGTTATAAGAATATTGACAAGAAGGTCCAAAATATACAGATGCGTAATTTACTCTTGTTTTAGAACAGGGAAACTTGCGAAGCAAATTGAGACGGGAATTTGTATTCCTTGAAATTCCGAAAAATGATTCCCCGAACTGCTTGACGGCGTTCCCAAATGGATCCAAGAAACGCCGAATAAGCGAGCGTTTCTTTACCAGTCAGTGCCCAGTCATCAAATTCGAAAATAGATAACCGAACATTTTGGGCAACGGGTCTGATGCGGATATTATGCAGCAGCCCGCGATCACCCGCGCGGTGTCTATTTTTGTTCGCGTACATACGCGCCTGTGTTGGACGTAAAAAATTCATAGTTTAGCGCCGATACCCCCCCGGACTAAAGCTTCTCAATCCAGTCGCCGTAAACTCCAATCTGGCGACGACGTTATGAATTTCTCCCCTGTCGCGTCTTCTCCGCCACACCGAGCCTACCCGCGCATATATTCGGCGCTCACGTTGAACGTGTTGCGACTGTATTAATTGCATTATCTATCTACTTTGGCCCATTATATATGGCGGTGTCGCCGGGCGCTATCTTCTTGTAAAGCAAGTTAAGAGTAATAACTCGGATTAGGTTTGTTGTGTGGATTTATATGGGCGTTGTCGTGGGTGGGAAGCGGTTGCCTGGAACAAACACGGCGGCAGTACCAACATGAGTGAGCGTGGCGGCGGCCGGTACGTGTATGTAGTAATAGGTTTCGGCAGCGCACTCTCCGGAAGCTACTAGAGCAGCAATAAAATTACTTGCCGGTTTTTTTGCGCGCGCTTCCCTTATCTCTGGCTTCCGGTTGCAGGACCGTTGCCAAAATTTCGGGCACGCTCGCTATGCGAGTGGCGTCATAGTGGTACGAGATTGAGCTCGTTCGTCAAGGCGGGTAAAAAAAAATCGCGGTTAAATTTATGGCTATTTTTTTCGACTGGTAGAAGTCATATTTTGCTCGTCATTTCATTTTCTGTTGATGTTTTGGCGCGAACGAGTTATTTGTAAAACAACATTTTCATTCTAGCTCTTTCGTCACCTTCTGCCGTAAGTGTGCTCGTCACATGAGAGGCTTTTAGAATTGCCGCCAGCTGGCGTTCCGTTCGCGTGGGTTCTGCACATGTCAAATCGTAGTAACCTATCTTGAAAAATTTTCTAGTTGAATGTAGTAAACATCAGACTGTCAACACATTTCCATAGAGACATGAGGGTGCCGTAATCCTGTAGTGTACTAGGCACTACGGTGATTTAAAAAAAAATATATACGGCAGCGTTTCATGCCATGCCGTCCAAACGAGGGTGATTTTGTTTTACCTATTATTCTTGATGAGTTACCTGATTTTTTGGTAATATAGAAATGTAATTGTTTCTCTTAACTAATTTGTTTCGTTACAGTTTTTAAATAATCTTTAAAAATTAATCGTAAAAAAAAAGGATTTTTTTTATACAATTGTGTAATTTTTAGTTTTGCATATTTTGAGTGCAGTGCACATGATTTAAGCAATGATCGAGTTTTGTTCTTCTAAAATTCAAAGGAGATCCTGACAACACAAGAATCGAACGAGTACGTTTTGTATATCAACAGCACACACGATATTTTTTGTTAGTTTTTGTGCGTCCACCTCTTCCTCATTCATCCCCAACTTTAGCAGTTGTTTTTGTTGGATTGTCAATTTTTATTCTTATCCCCCTCGCCGTCAATACGTAGCGCAACAGCTTTGGCTGCGTTTGTTGTTTTTTGACCGTTTTTTCTTCCCTCCTCAGTTCGTTCGACAATCTATTTTAAGAGTGGAAAAATTTCGTTAATGAAAAGTATACACACGCACATGAATACAAGGGGACGAACTGCGATTGGTTGCTTCTGTAGAACACACGAGGTCTTAATTCTCCTCAGACCTAGACTCGTTCTGCGTGCACGCTTTCCAATTAATTGAAATCAGAACGTCATTGTGCAGTTTTTCGCACTTGATGACTCTGAGCCAGTGTGATCAAACGATAAAAATTAAACGATGAGGCGGCATGTATCCAGCCGCGATTTGTGGAAATTGTAAGAAAATTATACTCGTAATATTAAATGGTGCTTTAGAAGCTGTTGTAATTATAATTAAATAAATAAATACCCTTTGATAAATGAACAAAACATTCAAGGATAATTTTAAAATTAACAAGGGCACGTGTCCAGTTTTTATTTCACGATTTTGGTCATCTCCATGGAGACATGAGGGTGCAGTAATCCTGTAGTGCACTAGGCACTACGATGATTAAAAAATAAATAAATAAAATGTACCCTTATTTTTTAAATTATCCTTGGATATTTTTTTAATGTCTATTCTAGGTCATTTATTTATTTAATAATAGTGTAGTAACATTTTCAACAAATGTATCGCTAATAAAACTGGTACAAAGATAAGAAACAATAAAATCTCATAAAAAAATCACTTTTCATAATTCGGTTTGATGAAAGTAAAGAAACGGGATTGTTTTGGCTGCAGTTCTCGTGAGGACGCGCATCCTCACTTGTATATAGGATTTCTTTCACCTGCTGAGCCTACTACTTCTCTCCTTTTGTTTGTTTTAGTCCCGTGCAATATATATAGAGGGAGATGGATGAAGTAGGAGAAAGCGCGAGGAGAGCTCTCTACACATACAGTGCCAGCCGCGCAACAGCAGTTCGTATTTATAGAGTAATTTGGTTGGTTGCGTTTAATCTTTGTTTAGCTGAGCGTGTAAACACACGCACACAGAGAAAATTTGCTGCTTTCCCCCTGCAACACATTGACATTGCCGCGCCGAAGCTATTTCGTACGTGCAAGGTGCCGTGCCGAAAATATGTCGAGTTTTGAGGTGTCCGTGTACTAGACCCGCCGGTCTTAGTCGGTACTGAGAAGTCGAATCAAATGCTCACTAAATTGCATTTCGCCACTTCTGATTCATTGTGGAAATGAACATTCGTAGACGTGCATATTAGATGCGTGCTTTAGAAATACCCTCACCATATATCTCTTACTCTCAACAAACAATTAAATTAATTGTACGGTACTCTACGAGCGTAATGCTAACTTATGCTAATTACAGATTTTGGAGCCGAAAGATAGAATTTGCCACGATTTAGCTTAAGTGAAAAGATTCTTATTTTTTCTATGCTGAAAATGGGATTTTACGAATTTGCAAGATGGTTCTGTTAATTTTGAGTAATGATAAACAAGATAGAAAATGATGAATAATACTATTTATTTTTTATACTGTACTAGTATATAGCGTGTGATGCAGTGTTGTATCATGAGGTGGTGTATTCAAGTATAAAACTTGACCCGTTGATGTCTAATCCTAATATTTTTCACGTTTTCCGTGCAAGTTGTAAAGCGTAAATAGAATTAAAAATGACACTTCGATATTTTCAACGGCTAACGCAACATGTTAAACTGACAAACGCATGTACTGTACATGCTGCATAGAGCAAACCTTCGTTGGCAGTTCTAATTCAACTACTGTAATCATTTTAGCGTTTTATCTTTTTCGACAATTGAACCAAGCAGACGTGATCATGTGGTCTCATGACCACGTGATTTTTTTACATTTCTAACGTTACGCTCAAACGCAGATTCGGTTATATATTTTCTAACAAGTCATCCTTATTTATATTAACATGGCACGGCGCTTTTCAATGTATCTGCTTCTACCCCCTCCACCTCCCTCCCCGTACCAATCGAAATAGCCGGCGCGTGACGAGGACAGCAGTCGAAATCAGCAAAGCATTTCGCTCGCTCTATGTGTTGCGCGCTGCACACAAGCAGCAATGCGGTCGCAATTTTCAAATCAAAAGATTAGGTTTTCCGAGCGGGGAGGGAGATTGCACGCAGCAAAACAGCAGCAGCAGCAGCCCCTCCTCTTCAATTTGTTCGCGCATGGAACCCGCCGCCGCCTGCAAGCTGCAATTCATCGGAGGGTTTGCCTCCCGTTTTCCTAAGAACGTTTTGTCTGCGTGCATTCGTCCGCCCACGTCCATTGTTGTTGTTTTTTCTCTCTCTTTCTTCCACCCCACCCTCATCCAGTCTTCTGGTGTTTGTTGTTGTTTGGCAGAAGAAAACTGAGTAGGTAGTGTGGAGGACTTTTTAGGAGGACACTGGCGCGCTCTGACGTACTCACGAAAACGTACTCGAGAGTGAAAATGACAAAAAATGTAGTGGTAATGGGGAAAATGGGGGAGGGGCGGAGTTGTGTCTCGTTTGGTTGGGAGGATTTGTGGTTTTTCGAGAACCCGCCAGGCTTTACCAGTTCTGAAAAATAAACGCACCATTTGAGACGCAATAAATGGGCCATCTCGTCTGCCTGTGTTTACAGTTACATGTGATTCGTTCGGCGTAGGCAGTAAATAATGTGCGTCTGTAAACGAATGCTAGCGAAATTCGAAACGCAAATTAATGTCTTGTGCTGAAATTTCGCGTTCGCTGGAAACAAATGTTGCGATGAGTTACGATTGTTGCTGATGCCTGTTGCTATGTCAACCCCAGCATGCTGTTATCACAGCAGTGGTTAGTTGGCAGTTTCTTAAAAATTATCGAGAAAGTTTCCTAGTTTCTCCGCAATCGTTTACGTTAAATTATGGATAAGAGGAAGCAGGAAACGAAAGATTGATTGGATAGATTCAAATATTTTGTTTAAATAACGACAATTTTGATTATTCGACAATTCGAAAATACCGATTGTCCAAAAAGTGTGGTCATGGTAAATCTAAGATAACAGTAGAATGTCGCAGACCATAAAAAAAGTACGATTCGTGACAAAATTGAAGACTTACATTAATTCTGATTTCTCGAGCATTGGATTCGCGACGCCTTATTTGAGAAACGCCGTTGCATGTAGACAATAGCATAGCAATAGCATAGCATAGACAATACCATGAAGTTATGTGGTATCGCTGTTTGGTGGAGCGTATCGGCCATTCGCGATGGCCGTATATAGACGAAGACAGTGTACGTGCGTGTATATTGAAGTAAATAAAAGGAAATGGCCGGACAAGAAGGGGGGAGGGGAGAGAGGACCTCAAAAGAAAAGAAAAAAGGGGAGGGGGCTAGGATGCCCGCGCGATGTTGGCATTAACAGCAGCGAAAAGCTTCTTGGTCGTCGTCGCCAAACCCACCCTGCCCACCACCACCACCCCCCTCAAATACGTGATGATGAGGAGGAGACCACAGTTTTGGATGCGTGCGCTCGGAGGGGCGAAAAAATCTTTTTCCGCCGCTTTGCGACTTTCACGGCTATGCTCCGTCAATCCGGGCGGACTCAGTGACGAGGAACGTAAGAGTTTCTGAATGGTGTAATGACGTATGGTGTATTGGGGAGATGGGTGGGATCGCCTCATCACTCCCACTACTATCACTGCGATGGCCACTATGACACTAACAAAAGCTGGCGAAACAAAAGAGTTGCTCGCGGATTTAATGGGGACGACGGGTTGGGGAAAAGCAATCGCCGCAGCGCCGCGTGGCGGCGATCGTAAGCACATTGTCAGCACGCGTGGTCATGGCCTGTGTTTGTTGATTGGTGGTATGCGCGTGTTTGTATAACGTTGTTGGCGAATAGATCGATCGTTGTAATCTAATTCCGATGCGAAATTCGTGATATTTCATTCGATTGTTTGTGCAAGGGGGGAGGGGGCTATGGGATTTTGTCCTCGGTCGCTTTGAATTATTCCGGCAACTCGCGTGGAAGTACGTGCCGTTGTAACTGTTTACCACTTTTGGCGCGCGTTCCCCCCCGCCATTGAAATTAAAACTAAAGGCCACTTAGTGAAGCCAAACATATATCGGTATTGTATATAGCATAGCGTGGTGTGCGCATGCGCTGTTCGAATGGCTCGTTCGCATTCATCGAATCACGCATTAATTGGCAATTGTCGTGACAGACCGCTGAAGAGAGTATCGCCAAAATATAAACGAACGATGTAATTGTTTGACCGGTACTCGCATGTCTGTACCTGTCTGCAGCTACGCGATGCATGCTTGTTGTGTCAGGTTTTCAAGAGAGTCAACATTTTGCGCCTACCTTTTTTGTTTTTTAAATCACCGTAGTGCCTAGTACTCAACGGTCTTTTCACCGGAGCCGTGCGTTTCGTCGAAGACGTTTCGTCGAATGATGTTTCGTCGAATGATGTTTCGTCGAACGATGTT